>OMNV01029245.1:131232-189690 GCA_900303265.1 Brotula barbata | reverse complement strand
GAGCTGTACAGCCTGCTGATCGCAGAGGCCTTCCCAGAGGATTCTGGGACATATTCCGTCACCGCCACCAACAGCAGTGGACGAGCCACGTCCACTGCTGAACTGCTGGTTCAGGGTGAGGAACCCAAAAAATAAATCGTGGAGAAACTTTTAGAAAGCTAACATCCGAAGTGTCATTTTCAACTAATTTCCTACAAGCATTTCACAATAAAAAGCTGTATGGAGTCGATTTAATACCATTAAATGCTGCTGTCCATTTGTTAACTACAGGTATGTTTTTGTGTGTGTGTGTGTGTAGGTGAAGAAGCTGTACCTGCTAAGAAAACAAAGATGCTTATTTCCAGTGGTCAGATTTCTCGTCAGACCAGAGTGGAAAAGGTACGTTGAAATCCTGACTGCTACAGACATCAACATTCATTTTGTTCATCATGATTTATTCTCTGCAGCTTTTATTTGATCTCTTTCATCTTTTTTGTTTAATCTTCTTTCATCATGTTTGTCATCTAATGGCGTTAAATATGCTCTAATCTCATTTTATTATCTCTAATCTTTTAATTTAATTTATTTCAGTTTATTATTTCAATCGTAAAACTATGACATTATTTTTCTCTTGTAAATCACATTTTATCAAAACTAATTTCACTTCTCACATGATTTGGTGAAATGCATTTTTTCTCACTTTAATTTGTTGGTTTATATATGTATTTATATTAATCAAAATATATAAACATAATTCTGAATGACAATGATCCTCTAAAATATCTTCATCTCATTGTGTCCTCCTCCTCAGAGGGTAGGATCCACTTTCCAGGCTGCCACCATGATGGAGGTCCAAGTGGAGGGCGGTGAGTTGACACAGCTGCAGCTCGCTCACAAGACTCCGCCCCGCATTCCTCCCAATCCCAAACCAATGTCCAAGTCCTCAACTCGGGCCTCACTGGTCGCCAAAGTGACCGGAGGATGCCAGCAGTCCTCGCTACAGGCGAATATGATAGTACACAGGATAATTCATCTAAAATAATAAATTAATAAATAAATGAATAAAGAAATAAAAAAAGCATGAAACTTGAAGAAATCATGCTTGTAAAATTAAAGTCAAATTTCAGTTGTGGACATTCTGTTTTGTACACAATATGAGATCAATATGGCATCAAATAATTGAGTTTTGAGGCTAGAAAAATTGTTTACCTTAGAGTCCAGGTTCTGGGATGACTCTATTCACTTCACCAAAAAAGATGACACGATAAGAAAATAATTTTTCAAAAACAGCATCGATACTTACACAAATAAAAAAACAAATTGCAAACATGTCAGACGTGAAGAATTTTGCATTTTTTAAGCCACAACTCTGATTTCATGTGATGTTCCAGCCGAGACAGCGCCCCCTAGTTTCACTCAGAGACTCCAGAGCTCCTCAGTGCGCCAGGGCAGCCAGGTGCGTCTGGATGTGCGCGTCTCAGGAAAACCACTTCCTGTGGTGAAGTTCTTCAGGGAGGGGGCAGAGATCCAAAGCTCAGCAGACTTCCAGATCCTCCAGGAGGGGGAGCTGTACAGCCTGCTGATCGCAGAGGCCTTCCCAGAGGATTCTGGGACATATTCCGTCACCGCCACCAACAGCAGTGGACGAGCCACGTCCACTGCTGAACTGCTGGTTCAGGGTGAGGAACCCAAAAAATAAATTGTGGAGAAACTTTTGGAAAGCTAACATCCGAAGTGTCATTTTCAACTAATTTCCTACAAGCATTTCACAATAAAAAGCTGTATGGAGTTGATTTAATGCCATGAAAAGTTGGAGGTTTATTGTGAGAAACGCTGCTGTACATTTGTTAACTATAGGGTTTTTGTGTGTGTGTGTGTGTGTGTGTGTGTGTGAAGAAGCTGTACCTGCTAAGAAAACAAAGACGCTTATTTCCAGTGGTCAGATTTCTCGTCAGACCAGAGTGGAAAAGGTACGTTGAAATTCTGACTGTTTATTATTTCAATTGTAAAACTATGACATCATTATTTCTCTCTTGTAATCACATTTTATCAAAACTAATTTCACTTCTTACATGATTTGGTGAAATGGATTTTTCACTTTAATTCATTGGTTTATTTATGTATTTATATTAATCAAAATATATAAACATAATTCTGAACGACGCTTTAAAATATCTTCATCTCTCTGTGTCCTCCTCCTCAGAGGGTAGGATCCACTTTCCAGGCTGCCACCATGATGGAGGTCCAAGTGGAGGGCGGTGAGTTGACGCAGCTGCAGCTCGCTCACAAGACTCCGCCCCGCATTCCTCCCAAACCAACGTCCAAGTCCCCAACTCAGGCCTCACTGGTTGCCAAAGTGACCGGAGGCCGCCAGCAGTCCCCTTCTCCTGTGCGACACGTGAAGGCCCCCACTCCCACGCCTGTCAGGTGGGTGGAGTTAGTGTCATCTCCAGCTCTTTGAAAGTAGAATGGATGTAAATACGGAGTCAGCCTCATTGACAAACCTGACAAGACCAAGATATATGAAGCTGTGTCAGGATGTGACATCACTAACAGCATGGCTGAAATATGCTCGGTTTAGATTTCCTTTAACATTTGTTTGCACATGATGCAGGATGATGTAAGCAACATCATCAAATTCAGTGGTCAGACAAATGTGCATGAAAATACTTCTTGGCTTCAACCCACTCAGGTTGGTGGTGTCTTAGGTTTGAGGTCATCCCAGGTTTGTCGATGTGACACGTGTGCATGCGGTGATGTGAGTGAACTCAAATTGCCTCTTCCCATTCCCACAGGCCGGCCTCTCCCACTTTGAGACTCTCAGCCTCCCCCATTAGACCAGTGAAGTCCCCCCTCACCACACGCAGGCAGGTGGCTGTCGGCGTCGACGTCCTTCCGCCGTGGAAGCAGGCAGGCTACACATCCGAGGCTAGCTACGCCAGCATGACCAGCATAACGAGTAGGACGAGCAGCGTCACGCAGGTGGGCATGGAGCAGCGCTGGGAGAAGCAGGTTAAAGAGGTGAGCGCCTTGATCCGACCAGGATGCGATTGATTCAGTGGTATCACGTGACATTAAAATGTACCCCCCTCTCTTGGTTTGATGGGCGATCAGTGATCAATTCAGGTTACCTAATCAGAAAAATGTTGTGTATTTCTAGGATTTCTTCACTTCCTGTTTATTGGTGACCTGCTTCTTTTGTATTGGATACACAGTCTTGGATTTCCCGCCGACTTGTTGGAACACAAGTGGGGGAAAAATAATATCACTTTTAGCCAACGTACTGTTTTTCTTCAAGTGGTGAAGAAACAGAGATAGAAACCAATCATGCAATGAAAAAGAAATGAGATTACAATGAAAATACTTCATTATGGATTAGCATCCAAATGATGAAAGTAAGACAATAGAAATATTTTGTTGTCATTACTTTTATGACGTGAAGTGTGAAAAATATTTTAGATTTTTTTATTTTAGATTTTTTTTAATCTTCCTCATAAACCATGTTGCATTTTCTATCTGATTAACCAGCCAATCAGAGACCAGGCAGCTGGCAGGTTGCCATGGTGATCGTGTATGACAACATCTATGGTCTGTCAGTGATTGTGATTTTCTCCAGGATTCTCTGTTGTTGTGTTGGACATTTTATCCGTGTGTGTGTGGAGTAAACTGCAGTCTGTGGGTTTTTCTGTAGAAGAAGGTCTACATTTTTTTTCCATCACTACTTTTTAAAAATATTTCAAACTGATTTTAAAGAGTTAACAGAAGTCATACACAAGTGAGACCTCATCACATTTACACATTTAAAGACTTTACAGTGTACCATGCACAACGTTAATCCTTCGTGCTTTGATTGTTAGCTCCAAACATTGGACTAAGAATTATCTGGAACTCAAGATGATGCAGGTTTTACCCAGAATACAGAGGGATTGGATATTCCCACGAACCACTCAGACTCGTGCATGAGACGCTCTGAATTTTGTGAAGCCTCCAACAAAGCTCTAAAGCAGACTTCAGGAGATGGTGAAGAAATGAAGGATGCGATGGGTTTTAGTCCCTCAGACGTCTCTGAAGACATTGCTTACGTCCTTAACATTGAGGGATCCTCACCTGTCATCGACCCAGAATAGGTCTGCATCAGCCCAGACAAGAAAACAATAAAGTTTCCCGTGGGAGGTTAATCGCGTGGTTTCCATGGTGACGATGTCCATCCTCTCGCTAAACAAGATGAGCGATATTCCCTCACTTTTGAGTAGGACCACTGTGTTTTCCATCAGTTGGAGGAGCAGGTAGATGTACATCTTTCACAAGTGGTCCATTTCGTCACGCACCCGTTTCCTCTTTTTTCTTTTTGTCGCCACAGGATTGTGAGGATCGCTTTACGTTTCTTCTTCAACCTCACTTGTTTTTATTCTCTTTCTTCCTATTCATTAACACCGTTTTACTTTTGGTCGTACTGCATGTTGAGCGCTTGTACCAAGTACATTTGCATGCAAATCTGTACCGTGTTTACAAGTCTCATCACTGTGCTGATCGTAAAAATGGGAAAAATTTTATTACCCTTTCCTAGCATCTCCAGCTAATCTGTGAGATCAATGCATGCAATATTTCTACAGTATTTGGCTCATACTGAGAACAAATACGCAACGTTGGTCTTGAGACCTGCTTTCTGTTCTTTCTGAACTAACCAGATAAAATTTCTTCTGATTAACTAAGCTCAGAAACCGTGATGGTAACAGGAAGTATGATGTGCCTGTAAACAAACTCATTCTTTTGTGAATTGGTTTCTATTTGCCTCGTTGTGTTACGAAGCCCACAAGTGTCGGGGTGGGGTGCAACTAGCTTCAGAAGTAACAGATGTTACTTTGAGTACAAAACTCTAAAGAAATTAAAAACAATATGCCAGCAATTTTACAAAAGTTAAATTTTGCCTGAACTTGGTCGGTGATGTTTTTCTAAATTGTTTTATTCTGGAGATATTTGGGGATCACTGATCAGGTGTGTCGGCCTTTCAATAGAACCATATGGATCCAGGAAACACCAAGAATACTACAACAAAGAAAAAAAGTCACTGACCGGGTTTAGATGTACAAAGTCAAAAAATCTGGAACATTTGTGAACAAATTGTAGGCGAATTGTTGGAATACCAGCATACCCCACATTGTCTCGGCTTCGTACCAAGTTCTGGCCATGGATGCTTTGATCGATGTGCTGCTCGTTGTGTCTCCAGGCTGAGGGCGGGAAAAGAGCCGAGGCGGTGGCCACGGTGATAACCGCTGTCGACTTGGCTCGTGTCCGTCAGCCCGTGCATGCTGAGGGCGCTCCGGCTGAGGAAGAGGAAGAGTCTGTAGGGGCTGGGTGGACAATCAGTGCACATGCCGGCCAAACGATAACCACTGCTCATGATGTTATACCTGAACCAACCCTGACACCGCCGTCTCAGGTCAGACAGGCCTTCCTCACGAAGAAACGACCTGAGTAGCAGGAAATTTTTACCAAATCTGGGCAAATCTCTGTGTGCCGTTTTCGCAATCCTTAGAATTTTTGTTTGACTCTGAAACTCTTCCCAAGGTTGTAATGCTCTGTGTAAATTCTCTTGGTTACTCCAGATTCAGAAAACAACAGAAATCTCTACCCATGTGGACACTGGCCCCGCCCCCTCGCCAGGTCCACAATTCACGGTTTCTAAAATCAGTGTTCCAAAACCTGAATCTAGCTACGAGGTAAGAAAAGGTCAAACCTGGGAAAGCAGCTGTAAATAACCCACCAACGTAAAAGATAACAAGCCTATCTCGCATGATGTCATAGATTATGTCATATCTTACACTGGTTCCACACAGCGACAACAAATCGCATTGTTAATGAATATTAGCCGCGCTTACACATCGCAACATTGAAGCATGAGCCGTCCCTGAATTTGTGACTTCAGTTATTATCTCGACATCCTTATTCTCTCCTCACAGCTTCTTTCATAAGTGAACTAGCTAGCTAACACAAAATGCTAACTCACTGTAGTGGTAGCTATCCAGCTTAAGTTAGCCATTTTTATTGATTTTGATATGAAATAAATAACGCAGTTTGCGATGTATAACCCTACCCTGCCACGCAATTTCACACTGGGCATTTCCTAATAATGTCTTTGTAGTACATATCGTGTGTATTGTATATGTAGGATGTTTCTAAACTCCGTTGTTTATTCTTCATCCTTTGTGGTATATATTGTCATCGTGTGGGGCAGGGAATAAGCATGATTTGGTTGGCCGATGACTACATTTTCGATTTGGAGACTTAGTAAAATTTGTTAAAAGAGATTTGTCATTACCTGAGCGACGTCATGGTATAGGTTTACTTTTGCAGCAGAGAGTTCAGTTTTCTATTTATTTATTGCTCAGTCTTGCACTCATTTATGGAACCAGTGTGAAGTAATTACAAATTAATTTAATTTTTTCAACGTTTGTCTCAGTTATTACTGCTTGCCCAGGTTGCTTCGTTGTGGTGAAGTTTAAAATTGATAAATTAATTTACAAAAATAACAACTTAAATACTCCTTTAACCTTTAGCCTTTGTTTGTCTCATCTCCCTCATCACTAAAATTGCTCATTGGTTTAATCTCGTCTTCACCTCCATCGTAGCTGTAATTACTCTAACATAGCCCCTCCCTCTGCTGTGGTTTAACACAGAGTAAAAAAAGGTTTTTCTTTGCTGATGACGTGCCGTTGTTCTTCTTGGCTCGGTCAGGTTTCCATCGCAGGCTCAGCTATCGCCACTCTGCAGAAAGAATTAACCTTGTCTTCCACCGCCGCTAGAAAGATCACCAGATCCGTCAAGTCCCCCAGCCCGTGTCGTACGGTGGTGGAGACAAGAGCCACAGTGGAGTCCCCCTTCCCACCGTTCAAAGACTCGGCTGACAAATATCAGAGTCAGTTTGATGCTCAGTTACAGACAGTGGCGGTGGACTGGGACATTCAGGTTTGTAATACCGTTCTGCGAGTCAAGAAAACCTGATATGTAACCGATATCTCCGTCTTAGTCCTGTTTGTGGTGCATCCACCATAAAATGAATATAGATAAGTAACAAAATATATAAACCAAATTGACACACTGGCAGAAAATGTATTGAATTAATTTCTACATTTTCCTCAAAACATACTATTCAGTTACAAAATTTACAAAATGCAAAGCGGATGAAGCTTTTTCCAACATTCCATACTCCAAATCTTCTATCTCTCGCTTTCCATCCCTGCCCTCCAGAGACTGAACCCGACAGTCTACTTCTGTGTAGTGACTGTCTGTCCTATTCATTTTCTTTATTTCTATTCTATGCCGATGACACAATAATGCAGGTTTTCTTGGTTTCTCTTTTCCGCTCTAATCATCATCGTAATCGTGTCCATGCTTCTGACATCCTCTTCCTCACCAACTCACCTCTTCTGCTCGTCTTGCCTCGGCTCCATCATTTCTGTCATTCTTTATTTTTTTTCCCATCGAGCTCCACGTCCTGTCTCGTGTGTGTTTTCCATGTTTTGAAAGTGAATTCAGCGCCGTAGCTGCCATGGAGGACACTGACGTCATGTTCTGGCTGATTTTTTAGAGGCTGAGTACAGTAAAGCCTCTTTCACACATAGAAATCTAGTTGTGTTTTATGTCCCAGCGTTGTGGGATAAGTAATCGGTAAGACTGTCAGCTTTACTGAGGAAATGATGCAGACAAATCCAGACAAACCTCAGTGGAGTTATGATAAGTCATTCTCGGAGACTTTAGTTAATCCTCACAACGTTTAAATTCAGAATCCATGATAATCGACTGCTTCTCTCTCTCTCTCTCCCTCTCCCTCTCTCTCTCTCTCTCTTTCTTTATACCTATATCTCAACTATGGTATTGTACATGTTTCTCATTTCAGTATCAGATTATCCAGCACCCAGTATCCAGGCATATTTTTGGAAACAAACCTCTGTGGATGTGTGGATGAGGTCTATGTTTTAGCCTCAACATGCTCACTAGGGTTTTCTTTTTAAAGCCACAACCGTTCATTTCATGTAAACTCTCAATCAACAATTATTTCTCCATGATGATATTTGACTGGTTTTTGACTAGATCATGTCCTGGTCTAGATTTACTTACAAAAAGTAACTGTTGTTGTTATAGCACTATTATCAGGTTGATTGTGGTACTAAGGAAGTAGTGAGGTCACGAGTACGCCAAGGTTCTGTACAAAGGAATCATTCATCGATGAGATATATAACCACAGCTTGTCAACTTTGGCAGTCATCAAAATGCTGGAAAATGTAGTCAGTGGTGAATGGTTGTGTCTTCTTCTCAAGCAATCCTGAGAAAAAATGACCATGAATTAACTATGATGTTGACGTAGGAAATAACACAAAAAGTATTTGGTATTTGTGTGCCATTTAAAACACATATAAAACATACATTTGAAGCGTTAGGGCCTTAGCAGGGCTGATCTGCTCTACATGTAAAGTGCCATGAGAAAACTTTTGTTGTGATTTGGCGCTATATAAATGAGTTGAATTGAATTGAATTGAATTCTCATGACGTCAGTATTTCTAAATCCTGGCTACAGCCACGTGTGGAGGTTTTTCCACATTATTGGTGCCTAATAAAGCTGTGACTGTACTACAGGTGGCAGAAGCGGCAGCTGTACCTTCTCCAGGTGGTGGCGCTGTGGTCCCACCCACCTTGGTGGCTGTGAGTAGATCCTTGTGTCCAGTTAAAATTCAACATTTCAACAACACGTGACAATATATTGTTGACCTCCTGAAATGCTGTATTTTTCGCTGGCAGGGCTTGAAGAACACAAATGTGACAGAGGGCGAGTCGGTGACTCTGGAGTGCCAGATCAGCGGACAGCCCATCCCCATCATCATGTGGTTCAGAGAGGACTACAAAATCGAGAGCTCAATCGACTTCCAGATCAGCTACCAAAACGGATTTGCACGGCTGGTGATCCGTGAAGCCTTCGCTGAGGACAGCGGCCGCTTTACCTGCACCGCCACAAGTGAAGCAGGGACCATCAGCACTTCCTGCTACCTTCTTGTCCAGGGTCAGCACAAACCAAACAATCAAAACAAAATGAAAAGATTTACACAATCTGACTGTTCTACAGGGCATTTTTTGCTCCACAATAACACTGTATTTTATTTTCATTTAGTGTCCGAAGACATCGAGAGCAGGGAGGAGGTTGCAGGCGTCACTGAGCACATCAAATTTGAGGAGAAAATGTGAGTCATTAACATAAGGGCAAACAGTGTTTACGGTGTTTTTAGACAGTTTAACCCAGAGGTAGACTTTAAAAAAGTTTAAAATCATCAACAATGGATTTGTTTCTGTTTGTAGCACATCTTAAATACTTTCGTTAGTCAAAGTACATCTTAATAAACAATAAATGAGCAACGTATTTTCATTTTTGCAGAGTAACTGTACAAACCCAAGAGGAGACATTGTCCCAGGTGTCTGAGACTGAAGCAACTGCGGCCGCTGCCCCTTACTTCATCAGGAAGCCCAGCGTGCAGAAGCTGGTGGAGGGAGGAAGTGTGGTGTTTGATTGTCAGGTGGGAGGAAGTCCCAAACCACACATCATCTGGAAGAAGAGCGGCATCCCGCTCACCACAGGATATAGGTATCAAAATACCACCTTATGTACAGAAACTAGAAAAGCACTATGGAAATGTTGCCTTTAGAGTGAATGTTAATTCGAACAAAACATTGGACTTGTACAGAAACAAGACAGAATAAGGCAAAGAAAAGCATTAAAACCAGGACAAATCCTTCTTGATTGGGTTATGAGTGTATATTTCTACGTATGGTTCTAATAAACATAATAAACTTGGGGGACTTTTTGAACTCTTCCTCTCAATCATGTCGTCACAATTTTCTCTTCTTTTTGTCGTCTGTCAGATACAAAGTCGCCTACAAGAAGGAGACTGGAGAATGTCGGTTGGAGATCTCCATGACCTTTGCCGACGATGCTGGAGAATATTCTGTCTTTGCCAAAAACCAACTTGGAGAAGTCTCAGCCTCCGCCAGTCTGCTGGAGGAAGGTACGTCAGTGAGAACAATAGGAGAGAATGGAAGCAAGGCAGTGTTCGCACAGAATTCATCTCTACATCACACACATGCTCTTGTTGACCAACAAAACAAATCTGGATCATATTTGTCACAAAAGAGGCATCACTCTTATCAAACAATCTCGATTCCAGAGCATTCTTACTTACTTGATTGTCAGTTAATGCAGTTATATCGAGTTCTTCTCGCTCATTCAGTAAAGACAAAACATTTTCGATGTTTAGAGAGTTTTGTCGAGTATTTGCATAAATTTTCAGGTAATTAAATCAATAAAAAGCAAAATGATAAGCAGAATTCTGTAATTTGTTGGGAAATTAGTGTAATTTTCAAATAAAGCATTGAATTTCTGGTTTTGGAAATTATCATGCACAAATAATCAACATTAAATTGTTAATTTTTGCAAACAGAGGAATACGAACTCTACATGAAGAAACAGGAAGTGACAACTACGACTCAAGTGACAGCAACAGTGGTCGAGGAGGTCAAGCCGGCTGAGGTCGCCCAAGTTGTTACAACGATGGAACAGAGAATGACCACCATCATCTCTGGACAGGTGCGGGAAGAACCTTTTACAGTCAGCACTATCCACACTGGAATCTTTCTGTATTGAGAATTTTTCAGAGTGAATTTTACAAGAAACCCAGGAAGCTTTTCAGTGCTACAACTAGAACCTCAAGTGAGATGTTCCTTTATAAAGATGAAGCTCTACCAGGTTAGAGTTTTGAGTCAATGAATGAATGTCAAAGATTGGAAAACAGAAACAGTAAAAGAATCATGTGGACTACAAAGAAGCTGGTTTACTTGTAAAAGAGATGAGGATTATGTATGACAGCTTGCACTTGATCTCTCTATGATAGGTCCATAATTTTTCAATCAAACCTTGCCGTAAAATTACAGTTTCAAAACAGGTTTTGATAACATTCAGTGTGTCCATGTCTACAGGAATTCCATCTGTCTGCTGTGGAGCTGCGGATCATCCAAGCCATTGAGCTCCGCATCATGAAGATCAGCTACCGTGAGCTGCTGCTTGAGGACGGCGAACTGATGGTGATGGCCACGACGGAGGAGGGCACGCAGCCCGCCTTCGACACGCCTGTCAAAAACTACCGCATCATGGAAGGAATGGGCGTGACCTTCCACTGTAAAATGGCTGGACTGCCGCTTCCCAAGGTATGGGCATGAAAACCTAAACTGTAATGACTTTGATTATACCGTGATTAAATTAATGAATAATATTTTCATGGAACATCATGTAAACACCTACAATCAACTCAACACGTATAGAAGTATCATTACTCTGAGTAACAGATCTAGATTAGGTGACTTTAAATCAATTTATTTAGGCTTACAAACATCTGCATATCCTGTCCTTGATATCTTGTCCACCATCACGGTTGGATCAGCTTCAGAGACAGTTTTGTTGCCTTGCCTGGCTAAATCTTCTGCCAGTTCTTTTTTGACACAATTGTTTTTTATAAATATGAATATATGCCGCTATTTACATCAAACATGTTCATGCGTAGCAGGTTTATAGTCTTACATTAATGATTTTGTCGTACATTTTCATTCTCTGCCAGATTGCTTGGTACAAAGATGGAGAGAGGATCAGAGCTGGGGACCGGTACCAAATGGAGGTCCTACAAGATGGTCGGGCCAGCCTCCGTCTGCCCATGGTTCTGCCTGAAGATGAGGGTGTCTACACCGCCTTTGCTAGCAACATGAAAGGGAACGCTGTCAGTTCTGGAAAGCTCTACATAGAACCGTCTGGAGCTGGAGCCCCACAGAGATATGCACAGCCTGCAGTACAGAGGATCAGGTGAGACCATTAAGGCCACATCTTAAAAATGCTCTGTAATGAAACATTTGGGGACTATATCATTTCATTATTGGCACTTTCGTATTTATCAGATCTACATCTCCGCGCTCTCTGAGCCGCTCACCCGGCCGCTCACCCAGCCGTTCTCCTGGACGCTCCCCCGCTCGCCGGTTAGATGAGACAGATGAAGCTCAGCTGGAAAGACTCTACAAGCCCGTGTTTGTCATGAAGCCATCATCATGTCGATGCTCTGAGGGCCAGACCGCCCGCTTTGACCTGAAGGTTGTAGGCAGACCAATGCCTGACACCTACTGGTTCCACAATGGTGAGACAGACCTCAATTAAATATTCTCGGAGTGCATTTTCTTCTTTTCCCCCAGTGATTTAAATGTTGCTGTCCTCTTTAGAGCAACAAATTGTTAGTGACTACACGCACAAGATCGTGGTTAAAGAGGATGGCACCCAGTCCTTGATCATTGCCCCAGCCCTTCCTCAGGACTCTGGAGAGTGGACCGTGGTGGCTCAGAATAGAGCTGGAAGGTCCTCCATGTCCATAACTCTTAATGTGGATGGTAAGACCGACATCCATCCTCCCATCCCTCCATTCATACAGCTATTATTTCTAATCGTATGTTTTTGTCTGTAGCTAAGGAGACGTTGGAGCGTCCTCAGTTCATTGATAAGTTGAAGAACATCAGCGTCAAACAGGGCACTCTTGTGGAACTTGCCGTCAAAGCCATAGGAAACCCCATTCCAGATATTGTGTGGCTGAAGAACAGTGATATTATCACTGCACACAAACACCCACACATCAGGTACGCTTTGTAACACTTGAATAGTCTTATTTTTTCACTTTTAATGAGTAAAATTAAACAATACAAATCTCAAAAATCTATACCTGAAAATGACCAAACACATTAAATCTGTCTTTCAGGATTGAGGGAACCAGAGGTGAGGCTAAATTCCAGATTCCCTCAGTGGCTGGCTCAGACAGCGCCTGGTACACCGCCACTGCCATTAACAAGGCTGGCAGAGATACCACTCGCTGCAGAGTGAATGTTGAGGTGGACTACGTAGAACCTGAACCTGAGAGGAAGCTCATAATTCCCAAAGGAATCTACAAGGCCAAGGACATTGCCCCTCCAGAGGTGGAGCCACTTCATCTCCGATACGGTCAGGAGCAGTGGGAGGAGGGAGACCTGTATGACAAAGAGACGCAGCAGAAACCGCAGTTTAAGAAGAAGCTAACTTCTGTCAGAATGAAGCATATCGGCCCTGCTCACTTTGAGTGCAGGCTGACCCCTATCGGTGATCCCACCATGGTAGTCGAATGGCTACATGACGGCAAACCACTGGCAGCCGCAAACAGGCTGCGCATGGTCAATGAATTTGGCTACTGCAGTCTGGACTATGATGTAGCTTACGCCAGAGATAGCGGTGTCATCACCTGCAGAGCCACTAACAAATACGGAGTTGACCAGACGTCAGCAACCCTGATAGTCAAAGACGAGAAGGGTCTTGTTGAGGAATCACAGCTTCCTGAAGGCAGGAAGGGAGTGCAGAGAATGGATGAGATTGAGCGCTTAGCCCACGAGGGAGGACCTTATGGAGTCACTGCTGAAGAAGAAGCTGAGAAGATGAAACCTGAGATTGTCCTGCTTCCCGAGCCAGTCAGAGTTGTGGAAGGTGAAACTGCACGATTCCGTTGCAGAGTGACAGGTTATCCCGCAGCCAAGGTTAACTGGTACCTCAATGGACAACTGATTCGCAAAAGCAAGAGATACAGACTCCGTTATGACGGAATTTACTACTTGGAGATCGTTGAACTCAAGTCCTATGATGCAGGAGAGGTTAAAGTAGTGGCAGACAACATCCTGGGCTCAACCGAGCACACAGTGAAGCTCGAGATTCAGGAGAAGCAGGACTTCAGAACTCATCTTCGCCGTGCTCCAGAGGCTAAGGCTGCCGAACCTGCAGTAGAACCTGGAAAAATACCGTTTGAGGTAGTGAAGGCGGAGAAACCTACAGAGGACTCTCAGCTAAAGGAAGTTGTTAAGCTGAAAAAGGCCCAGAGAATTGTTCATGAGAAATCTACAGAGGAGTCGGAAGAACTGAGGAGCAAATTCAAGCGCCGGACTGAGGAAGGCTATTATGAGTCCATCACTGCCGTGGAGCTGAAGTCACGAAAGAGGGATGACTCCTACGAGGATTTGTTGAGAAAAACAAAGGATGATTTGCTTCATCATGCCAAAGAGAAGGAGGAGGCTGAGAAGAAGAAAGAGGAAGAGCGCCGCAAACTCACCGCCAAACCACTCAAACCAGAGAGGGTCAAACTCTCAGCCAGCATGGAAGCTCCAAAGATCCTGGAGCGTATCACGAGTCAAACAGTGGCACTGGGCGATGAAGTCAAATTCAGAGTCAGAGTCGTTGGCAGACCTGAACCTGAGTGCCAGTGGTTTAAGAATGGTGTTCAGCTGGAGAAATCAGACCGAATCTACTGGTTTTGGCCTGAGGATCATGTATGTGAACTGGTGATCCGAAACGTTGGACTGGAGGATTCCGCCAGCATCATGGTTAAAGCCGTGAACAAGGCAGGAGAGACTTCAAGCCATGCTTTCCTGCTGGTGCAAGGTAAAATAATTTTGTTGTATTGTCAATATTTGGGAAATTTATTTTTCTTAATGGAAGTTTAATACATTTTTTTCATTTCATTTGATTTGTTTTCAGGCACTTTGTTAGCATATAAATCCTATAATTTTTCTTAGAAAACTTTAATTTGAAAATATGATAATATGAGAAATTCAAGGCTAAGTATTCCCAAATTGAATCTAAGGACCTTAAAATCTTTACCAAAGTTACAAAATGAGTCCATTTACCGTGATGTTTCTTTATACGTTTTGTTCTTTTTTGCAGGAAAGCAAGTCATCACCTTCACGCAGCAGCTGGAGGAAGTCAATGTCAAAGAGAAGGACACGATGGCAACCTTTGAGTGTGAGACCAACGAGCCCTTCGTAAAAGTCAAATGGATGAAGAATAACATGGAGATCTTCTCCGGAGACAAATACAGGATGCACTCCGACAGAAAGGTCCACTTCCTGTCTGTGCTCATAATCGACATGCATGATGATGCAGAATATACCTGTGCTGTCACAGACGACGATCACATCAGGACGACGGCCAAACTCAACGTAGAAGGTAATCGATGTCGAAAATCATAAAACAAGAAAAAATATAAAAACAACATCTAAAAGGGAATACTTTATTATCTATCTATCTATATATCTATCTATTACATTTTTATTTATTGACTTTTTGGTCAATTTTCTTTAGAAATTTTTTCACTTAATTCTTTTTTCTAGCATTTTGTGAAGTAATAAATAAAGTCTATGTATTTTCTGGTTTCCTTAACCATACATTTGAGCACAAAAATAAACAAGGTTCAAAACTTTTACTTTGGAACACAGAATCACTGAGGTTCTGTCTTTGAATTGGTGATATTTCTTACCCATAGGGGCCCCACTGGAAATTGTGAAGCAACTGGAGAACATTGAGGTTCCTGAGACATACTCGGGGGAGTTCGAGTGTGTTGTTTCCCGTGAGGACGCAGAGGGCAAATGGTACTTCCGAGAAAAGCTGCTCTCACCCAGCAGTAAATATGTCATGACCTCCCGCCGTGGACGCCACACCCTGATGGTGAAGGATGTCAAGAAAGAAGACCAAGGAAAGTATACCTTCAAAGTGGACACGTTCCAGTCCAGTGCTTCGCTGAAGATGAAAGGTGAGTCAGAAATATCTATTATGTCTTGGTGCGATGGTTGTGTTTCTGTCCCTCACTGTAAACATATTTCCTCTCAAGGGGCATTAAAAAACTTAACTCTTCTTCACAACAAACATTTAGCTTTTTTGCCCTAAGTCTGTCAACTGATAATTTTCTTAGACTCTTAAAATGTCATAAAGACCATACACTGTATCATATGTCCAACGGAGTGTGTCCTTTACTGCTTTTGACCAATTTATATCAAGCAATGATGCTTTTTGGACGGAACGTCAGAAAATTGAGGAACTCTCAACGTGGAGATTAAACCAGCGAAACCTGAATTAGAATAGGAAAGAAAATTCAACTTAGAAGTTAGACTAAGTTAAGTTAGACTTAGACACACACACACGGCACCACTACTTATCGCAACATCTATCACCGCAGCAAAACTCACTGTACAAATATGATCAACATACCATAAATAATGTTGATTTTATGGAAGCCTTTCGATCAGCATGATGACTTCATCATCCTCTTCTCCCTGCTATTCTCGCTCCCTCTCCTGATTTGGTTTCTTTAAGATTGCTGAGCTACAGAGTTGAATCTATTTGATCGACAAAAGAGTGAATTAACCCTTCCTTAACCACAGGGAGAGTTGGCTCGAAGGCACTGAGGGGTTTCAGTGTATGCAAGGCTCTTTCTCCTCAAAATTGCTAAACTTGATAATGCTGTTTGTCCAATTATTTCAGGTTTAATGAACAATGTAGAATCTAGGTGATCCAGCGGATCTTTAAAGGTTTGTCCGTATGCAAGTCCTAACATATTTCTCTTTACGTTTTCCAGTGCGCCCAGTGACATTGATGCAGCCTCTAACCGACCTCACTGTGTGTGAGGGAGATATTGCTCAGATGGAGGTCAAGTTCTCCCAGGAGAACGTGGAAGGATCCTGGATGAAGAACGGGAAGCCCATCACCGCCTCGGGCCGCATCCACGTAGTTATTGACAAACAGGTCCACAAACTCCTGATTGAGGACACCATTAAGGACGACTTTGGGACGTACTCATTTGTGGTTCCTGCTCAGGAGATCTCAACCTCTGCAAAGCTGACGGTTCAGAGTAAGACGCACATCATTTTTATTTTTAGCTATCATTAAATGATCGTGAATGTTGAATTAGACTCTGAAGTTTATTTATCTAGCTCTTTTTGTTATCTAATATATTCGTCCTCAGGACATTTTTTGGTATTTAAAAACTCAAGTTATATTTATATTCTAAAGTCAAAATACATTTTTTTGCTTTCTAAAAACAAGTTAAAACATACATATTGGTTTGCAGCTATCGGCATCCTGGTCCCACTGAAGGACACTACAGCTGTGGAGGGCACCAAAGTAGTTTTGGAGGCCAAAATCTCAGCTCAGGACATCAGCTCGGTCAAATGGTTCCACAACGACACACTGCTGACAGCAAGCGACAGAGTCCAGATGGTGGCCAAGGGAGCCAAGCAGCGCCTGGTTTTCACCCGGACCTTCGCCTCTGATGAAGGACAGTACAAACTTGTGGTTGGACGAGCTGACACTACCTGCCGGTTTTCTGTTCAGAGTAAGTGAAGATGCTGGCAGTTTGACAAAGAATTTCACCATTGTCTGTAAAGGTACATCTGAACTCATTGATTGATTGTATTTTTGGAGATATTTGGCATTTCAGCCCTTTTGAAATTGTTTCAGAAATCTTCCAGAATCCAGTGTGATTTTCTGGAGGTGGTATATAGCAAATAGTACCATATTTACACACATACGTACCAGAGTGTGTTTGAGTGCTAATTGGAAGGACCAACCAAAACCCTGACAAATAAACATGGACATTTAGGACATTGTGGTTAAATATATCCATGATCGCCCTTAAACTTCTAAATCTGCTGATGAGTCACAAAAGAAACCATGTTAAAACAAAGGCACTACTGAAAGCCCTACTGATTTTGCAATTTGCCAATGACTTGAGTCAGTTCGAGTACTTAGTGGAAGAAACATCCAAAACGTCATAAACATGGAGGTGCAGGAGATCACTGTCTATGTCTTTTCATGAAAAGAAATGTGTTCCAATGTTTGAGGCATTGTCTCATGGAGAACAAGAAGCACATCAGCTTGTTTCTGCCAGCTTTACTTTGGATTTATTGGTGGAAATATTGTGAAATGAATTGAAACCTGTAAATTCCTGTAGCATGAACAATCCTGAGTTTGTTATTTGTTAATTTGCTTTAATTAAATTTCCTAGTTGTGAAAACAGTATTTCCAAATTTCAAACGGTATCATTTAGCAAACATGCCTGAAACATGTTGAAATAATCCTGCTTCTAAGAAGATCATCAGCCTTGCAGGATTTGCAAACTGAACTCTGCTTTCCATCCCTCTAGCTGTCCAGATTGTCTCTCCAATGAAGGACAAGGAATGTTCTGAGTCTGAGAACGTAACCTTTGAGGTTGAGGTTTCTCATCAGGGCATTGACGCATTCTGGACCTTCAAGAGGCAACCACTCAAAGCCGGACCCCAGTACAAAATGGTATCCAAAGGCAAACGGCATTCCCTGACTGTCATGAATGCCATGAAGGACGAAGAGGGCGAGTACATGTTTGCAGCAGGCGAGAAGACAACCAGCGCTACGCTCACTGTCACAGGTACCGGGATTTACAGTTAACTGAAATATGAATTAGATCAGCATATTGATAAGCATTGATAAGCTGATCCAAACCCTCTTCCTTTTCAAGGTGGCGCTATTAAGAAGCCGCTCTGCGACTTGGTAGTGGCCGACTCACAGACGGCGGTGCTGGAGTGCGAGGTGGCCAACCCATCTGCTGAGGGGCGATGGTTGAAAGACGGCCAGCCAGTGGACTATAGTGACAACGTTGTGAGCGAGGTAGACGGCGCCGTCAGACGCCTTGTTATCCTCATCACCAGGAGCACCAACATTGGAGAGTACTCCTACCAGGTCGCCACCTCCAAAACCTCAGCCAACCTGAAGGTTGAAGGTACGTCTGCCTTTCAGAAACCTTGAGTTACACTTTCTGTTTATTAATTGAATGTTGGCCTGTGAGGAAGTTTAATTTTTTTTTCATGGCTTCAGATCTTTTACCTCTTTCCTGCCAAAGTACTTGTGCTAGTTGGGCACTTGGCTACTGCTCAGCTTGCCCCTTATAGGAACTGTTCTGCGTTTACGCTTACTTGTAAGCTGAGCAAATGACATGTTGAGGTTCCTCAGGCAGTAGCAGCTCCTGTAAACAACAAATGTTGTTGAAAATGATGGAATCATCTCCCTTTTCTTACAGATGCCTCATTTCCATGAACGCAGAGCTAGTTCTCTGCAGGTTTAGACACTTAAAATTATGTGGAAGGATGCTTTATTCTATCCTCGCAATGCTGCCATAGCAAATTGTTAGAAATGTGGGCTGGCTCACTCGCAACTTGGTTCCATGAATTAATTTTTAGAGTACTGTATCTTCATGTGACCAGTCTTTTTCTGTCACAGCTGTGAAGGTGAAGAAGACTCTGAGAAACCTCAATGTGGTCCAGACTCAGGATGCCACTTTCAACCTGGAGCTGACCCATGAGAATGTGAAAGGGGCTCAGTGGATCAAGAATGGTGTGGAGATCCAGAACAGTGACAAATTCAAGATCACAGTGGAGGGAGTGGTCCACACCCTGACAATCAGGAACTGCAATACCCAGGACGAGTCGGTTTACTCCTTCAAACTGGGCAAACTGTCCGCTAACGCCAGGCTCAACGTGGAGAGTATGTACCCACAAACATATGACATCCAATAATAAGTCATTCAAAAATACAAATATAAGAAAACAACACAAGAAAACAATTTGTATTGCAGCGATCAAGATCCTGAAGAAGCCAAAGGATGTGACATCACTGTTGGGGGCGACTGCCGTGTTTGAAATCAGCATTTCTGAGGACAACATCCCCGTCAAATGGATGTTCAAGCAGAAAGAGCTGAAGCCCAGCGAGCACTACAGGATGCTGTCTGAGAAGAAGAACCACAAACTTATTGTCCAGGATGTGGACCACAGCACAGAGGGCGAGTACACCGCTGTGCTTGGACACCTGCAGTGCAGTGCCCGCCTCACCGTGGAGGGTAAGTCTTATCTGACGATTATTAAATGTGTACATTTCTTTCACTAAACAAAAATCGGTAAACAAATTTCACAAAACCTTTCTGGTGCATAAACATGCTAGTAGAGTTGCACAAAAATCTACTTACAGATATTGACCTTCAGAAATCCAATGAATAGAACATTTTGACACATTTTCCACATTCTAAGTTTCAGTTTTGAACTGTAACCGGTAACTTAACATTGGGAGGGATATTATTTTACAATTTAAAAATCTTACAAAGCTAAAAATGTAAACTTTAGTGTCAGATTCGAACCAATATTGAAGTTCTTTCTGGTAACCGTTACCCCTCAGCTCTGCGTGTCACACGGTCCTTGAAGAATGCAGAGGTGCCAGAGACGCAGGCGGCCATGTTTGAATGTGAAGTTTCCCATTTTAACGTGCCGTCCACATGGCTGAAAAATGGCGTGGAGATCGAGATGAGTGAGAAGTTCAGGATTGTGGTTCAGGGGAAAGTCCACCAGCTGAAGATAATGAACACCAGCAGAGACGACTCGGCCGAGTACACATTTGTCTGTGGGAACGACCGAGTCTCTGCAACCCTTACTGTTAACCGTAAGTTTAGCCACTCTAAGCTATAACTTTTCAAAATTAACGCAATAGTTTAAGGGTGAATTTCCACAAAATTTGCACTATGTTTTACTTGGTTACTGTTGTTGTTATAGGTGTACTGTAGTTTGGCGTTTACCTGACCTCGACCTTGTGTTAACTATTTTCCAGCGATCCTTATCACAACAATGCTGCGGGATCTGAATGCTCAGGAGAAAGACACGGTCACGTTTGAGGTGAACATCAACTACGAAGGAATTACATACAAGTGGCTGAAGAACGGCGTAGAAATCCGCTCAACCGACAGATGTCAGGCCCGCTGCAAACAGCTGACACACACACTCAGCATCCGGAATGTTCACTTTGGAGACAGTGCTGAATACACCTTCATGGCTGGCTCTGCTGTGACGTCAGCCAAACTTTATGTGGAGGGTAATTTGTCTTTACATCATTTTAAAGGGCAACTGTACAAAGTAGATTAGTTGGTTTTGTAGCATGTTGATTTTCACCCCTATTCTGATAAGAACGCCAGTAGGCCAGAAGCCAATTGAAGACCCACATCAGCTACGTACAGGAAGTGAAGAAGTCCTACGAATACTGACACTTTACAAATTCTTGTTGTTATGTAGCTGGGATAGACTCTATCGTCCTTTCACTTAATTTATGTAAACAGTCACATGGTGGCATTGATGTTAACGATTGTTTTTTTTGTCCTGCAGCTCGTGTGGTCGAGTTCACCAAACACCTCAAGGACCTGAAGATCACCGAGAAGAAGAGAGCCACATTTGAGTGTGAAGTTTCTGAACCAAACGTCCAGGTGATGTGGATGAAGGACGGACAGGAGCTTGACATATCTGACAGGTACGGCACACAGCCCCACCTGGTGGCCACAGATGATAATAAAAAATAGACAAAGAACAGAAGAGGTAAAACAATAAAATGAATAAGATCAAAATAAAAGCTGATAAACAATAATAACAACAACAAACAAAAACTTTTTGAAGGTCAGCCATGATGAAAATGACCTAATCTTAGAAATTATCTTTAGTTGGAAGAAACATGGCTGAACAACATTTTGATCATCAAAACAGAGGTTGGCATCAAATATTGGCACCCAGATTTCTAAGCAAATATAGACTGCAAATATTAGCCCAAAAAGAGCTGATAGAATTAGGGGACCAAACAGAATGACCTCAGACTACCCATTGTAAAATTTAAGGAAATTTTGGTTAGTCCAGGATTTTGGAGTGGCAGGTTATTAGATTAGCTAGGCTGCTACCATCTGTGTGTTTTAATGGCTTGTATAACTGAGTGTCGTTGGCATAAAAATGACAAAATGAACATGAATGAGCTGGCCAAGGGGCATCATGTAAATGGAGAATAGAAAAGGACCAAGAACGGATATGGAAATATGGTTATCCATCCAAACATTTAAAATATGATTACATAATAATGATGCTTTCAATTTGAAGCACATGGTTTTGAATATTTTTCAAACATATATTGGTAAGTATAAAAGTAATTAAAAAGTAGTAACTTTTGGAATTTCTTTGAAGTTCCTGGTTGAAATTATTTGGACTTCATTAGGGCCAGAACCAGTTCTCAAAATCTAAAAACCTCTGCATCAGTTCCAAAAATTTGATCGTTCGAGACTCCTTCGAGTGTTCGAGATTTTTTTTAATGAAAGATATGACTGAATATGACTGAAACGAGATGAGAGGAGTATTTTTAAAGTTTGTTTGAAGTTTTATACAGGAATATTGATAATAATAATAATATCAATATTGAAGAATAATGACTTATGAAATCATCATGAATTCAAATCAAAGCTGATTGGTTCCACAGCGATGATGTAACGATGAACACATGATGTTATGTTATTCTAATAATTATGCTACTATAAATCATGTCAAGATTTGATCAGGTTTATATGTCTGTGTGTATTGCAGATATAAAATGTCTTCAGATAAGTTTTTGCATCGTCTGGTCCTGCCATCTGTCCGTTTGTCCGATGCTGGAGAGTACACCGCTGTGGCTGGATCCAGCATGTCCGTGGGCAACCTGGGAGTCGAGGGACGCGACATCAAGATCTCAGCGCCTGCGGGCCGCAACATAACAGTGAGTCCTGTTCATTATCTGTACATTCAGAATATATTTTTGGAAATGTGAGTTTTGCTACTGGCGAGACTGTAAGAAAAGTTAAATCATCAATTTCATACACTTGTTAGCCTATAGGTGGCTGTCTGGGTCAACACTGAATGGTAAATTATTGTTCTCAGGTTGTTGAGAAACAAAGAGCAACCTTCGAGTTTGAGGTGAATGAGGATGACGTGGAGGGTCGCTGGATGAGGAACGGAGTGGAGATCCAGTTCTCATTGGAGGAGAGGTTCAACTACGCTATAATCAGGCGACTTCACCGCGTTACCATTTCTGAAACATACCGGAGCGATGCCGGCGAGTACATCTTCTTCGCCGGCAAGAACCAGAGCAGTGTGAATCTTCATGTCAGACGTAAGAACTCATTATCTCAATGATTCAAACTATTCAAAGCAGTTCCTCCAAATCGATTGCACAGTCACCTAAAAATAGTTACAACACCTTGGGAGTCGTGAGCAATTTCCTTAGAGCTGACACTGCGACTAGCAAGAACTACCAGTAACTAGCTAGTTAATTGGAGATATTTCCACTGATGTTGTATATTTCCAGTGTGCTTGTTTGGTACACTATTATCACCATCTGTTCTTTTTTTATTGATGATGTTTCTCAACTTTGACTCCTCACTTGATTATTAGCATGAAGATCGACAATGCTAAAGCTGTGTGTTCGTCTTAGTAAATCCATACTCTATGTCAGCCTGACAATTACATACAAAACACGTTCAAAAGATAATAGGACCTGAGATGGGAACAGTGACTGCATAATGAGTAGAATGTAGGCAGGTTCACCAGATAAAACTTCCACAACCAAAGCTTTCATTTCAAAAAGTGTCCATCTGTCCTGCTCTGTGTATCCAGTCCCAGAGCCTCCTCAGATTGTCCGACCCATGGAGCCCCAGACAGTGCTGTCCGGCCGGTCAGTCCGTTTCTCAGTGCAGGTGACTGGCCTCCCTCAGCCTCAGATGTTCTGGTACAAGGACTCCCAGTCTCTCGTTCCTGGCTACAAGGTCAAATTCCTCCACGATGGAGAAGAGCACACACTGCTGCTCCTTGAAGTCTTCCCTGAGGACGCTGCAGTTTACAGTTGTGAGGCAAAGAACGACTATGGAGAGGCAACAAGCTCTGCCAATCTCAGCGTGGAAGGTAAATTCAGAAATAGTTCAAGAAGGTTCAATTTTCATCAGAATGCTCTTCAGAATCATCATTGAGATGTCTGTCTCTCTCCTCCAGTTCCCGAAGTGGCCCAGGTGTCTGCTCCAGTCCTCATTTCTCCAGTACGGGATGTCCATGTCACAGAGGGACGTTCAGCCCAGTTCCAGTGCTCAGTCTCTGGGGAAGGTATGCATCTTCAGCTCTAACCCCATGAAAATGCAAGAGAATATTATTCATCGTTTCCTCTCCTTGTCCTTGTATCATGTCAACATTAATGTTGCATTTGCTGAACATCCAAGTCTGCGACAATCTGGGTCCTTATGGTCCCTGGGTTTCTTATGTTCACGCTTTTATAGCTGCTACATTAAGAGCAACCTCGAGTATTATGCTCTTATCAAGATGATGGTTAAGAATATTTAGGTCATGCAGACAGATTTTGGAGACGAACAGGGCCAGCATGTTCACGTAGCACATCTTGCTGTTTTTGACAGACTTCCAAAGCACAGGATGCATTAATGCCACTTGATGCAGACCAGTTTCACAACCCTGTGTAGACCATCCACGCTGTTGTCATGCGTAATATTGTTTGTAGCTGTTATTATTATTACTTTTGTCAATTCATGATTATTTCAATTATATGTTATGTGATTTTATTTATTTATTTTGTCATGCTCGGGATAATTATAAAGTTGATGGAATGCGCACCAGCCTGCTATTTTTTGTACTGCAGGAGACAGTCTAATATTGCACATCTTAATCTTGGAGTTATCATTGTAGCTTCATCCAAGTTATTGCACATCGCACTTTTGTTCCATATCATGTAGTCTTGCTACAAATGCCCTGATAATATTTAATAACACGGCACAATAGGACAGACTGTTCAAAATGCTGTGCATATGTTACGTATGTTAAAGTCTTATTCTACCGTGATATGATTTTGAACATAGTAGATGGTTTCATACATAAATAGTGTGCAGACATATGGTCCTGATGTGGTCCTGACTGTAAATGAATCCTGTGTCTCCAGATCTGCAGATTTCATGGTTCTCTAAAGACAGAGAGATTGGACAGTCCGACATCTACACAATGTCTCAGTTTGGTCAAACCTGCCAGTTGGACATTTCCAGAGTAATCCCAGATCACGAGGGAGAGTACTCATGTGTCGCCAGAAACTCGGCAGGAATGGTGATGTGTGCTGCGACACTGACTGTTGACGGTGAGTTTTGTCTGAAGAACGTAGAGTGGACAGAACACTTTTACGCCGCAGCGCTTCATGTAAAACTTCTGTTGTTGCTGTTCGACAAACATTGAACTGCATGAGCTTCAACCGTTAAAGAATTCAGCATGGTCTTAATGTCAGGTTTTGCTTGTGTTTTGGCCATGGGCTATAAGGGGAACTCTGATTCCCAGATTCCTTATACAAAATTGTCAACTCAGCAATAGCAAATATGCTATTATTGTACAGTATATAGTCTTTTCTTAAAACCTTTGAGCAAAGTAATCCCCCAAAAGTTGAGAAATGATGAATTTCAGTGTTAGCACTAAAATGCCTGAGAGGATTGACTCCATCGGCGCGCCTGACTTGATTGGCCATTGAACACGAAGTGATCCAGCAAGACATCCTCAACCTGAGCAGTCCTGATCTTTTAAAGACATATCTTTATGTGTGAATTAAATTTTAGATGATAGTTACTGTCTAAGACCCAAATAATTATTTAAGTGAATTAAAATGATTTTACCAAGCAGAGCAAAATTGGTGGAGCAGCTTATATTTCAGTCATGTTGTTAGTGAATATTTGGAAACTTTACTAGCATTGTGGATCATTGTGGATTTGTTAATGGACTCTCTCCCGACTAGCAAGTCACTGTCTGTCTGTTTGCATGGGGAGTTGCACCAAGCTCTTGCATATACTGTCATTAATGTTTTGTGTAGTTCATTACAACCATCGAAAGCAAGAATTTCCGTTCCACATTTATTGTGTCCACTCAAAGTGAAGCATCTATTGGGACGGCAACCAATAGAGGGATGCGTGTGTGTGTGTGTGTGTCAGCAGAGGGAAGTGGCAAGGTTTCACACTCATGTATCTGCCAAAACCAAAAAAACCCACTGCTGGTTCCACAAAGATAAAAACAATTATCTTGACTAGCTGGTACTAAAAATAAGAAAATCCTACTGTCATCATTAGCGAGGTAGCCCGGGGCTTAACAAGCTAACTACGTTCGGGCTACTCTAAAAGCTAAACTAAAACTAGCTGATGTTTAAAGCCTTTGTGGAAGCAGCCCCTGTTTTTTCTTAAACCTTAAGAAAATCCTCTCTTTTTGACGATTGTGACCGTAACTGTGTGTGTGCATTTATGTTCTTATTTTGTTTTGTGCACCATTATGAACACAGGAGGTAATTTTACAGGTAACTTCTTATGTGATGCATGACATCTTTCTTCCCAAACCTCTTACCGATTGCAACTTCAGAGACGTTAATCTTTCAGTGGAATGCAGCATGGAGAAGGCAGAGGTGGAACGTTTCCACATATGCACTCGTTTATTTTTATTTTTTTAAGTCTTCAGTCAAGCTTGCATGAATCACATCGGAAACCAGCCACTGTCACTGATCCCGCCTCCCACAATGCTCCAAACCCCCACAAACCAGCTGTGACAGCAGTAACCTGAAGATTGATGTGTTGACCTGTTTCTTCTACTCTTTCTTATTGCCCAGATGAAAAAACTCGAGCCTTAGATAGCAAGTCGAGCAGCGAGACTGAGATCATACTAAGTCAGAGCTTGGAGAGTTTTGGCTCTGTGTCGGCCCACAGTGTTGAGTTTACGCAGAGCTCTGTCTCTGAGAGCTCGTCAGAGTCTTGGAGGACAGTAGAGGTTCAAATGGAGACCGTCAGCTCAGTGGAAATGAGATCCATGAGTGGCCATTTCAAACTCAGACCCAGACTGCTGATGGAAATGAGCGACATCCGGGTGAAAAGCGGTGAAATGGCTGAGTTCAGCTGCTCATTCGATGGACAGCCCTTCACCGGTGTGATGTGGGATCATAATGGTCAGAGCCTGCCAGACTCACAGCGGGTGAGAAGCTCTCAGACCGGAGGTTTGTTGTCCCTGGTCATCCAGGGCGTTGGCATGGCGGACCAGGGTGTGTACAGATGCACCGCCGCCAACCAACACGGCGAGAACAGCTCGTCCGCCCGGCTCTCTGTTGAAGGTGGTTAATCTTTTATCTTCTTTTACAGTCACTCTCTCTTCACCTAGTCCATCTTCACCTCCACATGCTGCCCCTCCTGCTTCGTCCTTTTAATATCTCAGACTGTAACAATAAACTAGAATAACAAACCTGGTTCTTAGTTCAGCCACTCCCTTTCCCCGCTGCTATCTCCGTCTCGCTAACATCATCCCTCCATCCTACTAACTCCTTACGCTACATTCACATCTTTATAATTAAATAATAATTAAATGATTTATATTTAAGGCATAGCTACCGTTGCATTTTTTTAAGCAAAAGTAAGATGTAAGGATAATAAAGAAAGCCTACCGAGGGCAAACAAAGAGCCAGCCAGCCACATTTATCGCTTAATTTGGGTTGAATATTTTCAGAGCAGCACATCAAACTTGCTACGGTCCAGGCAAAAAGAGCCCTTGAATATCTTGCATTAAAAATGCTTGGTTTTATAATGTGCACAAATTAAGATTGATTTGTGGTCGTTACAGTAATTACACTACACTCAGTTTCCCATTAAGTTGACTGACTGTCAGAGTTGTAAAAATTTCAAAACGTATACTGTCCAGGCAACACAATTTGTCAAAATTCTTCAGGGAGACAGAGCCAAAGATGTGAACGTGGTGTTGGTGTTTATAACCTCGACATGTAGCCTTATACATATTGACCCCTAATTCCTCTCCCTAACTTTATTCTCACCCAGCCAAAGAAGCAAATCTCAAAGCAGAAACCCCCATCCCTACCGATTCTGTGCGTAAAGTCTCTCAGGCAGACAGGGAGCCCCCTAGTGGGCCCCCACAACAACAAGAGCAGGAGGCGGCAGAGAAGAAGGAGTCGCTGCCTCAATCTTCCCAGAGACTTTACAGCCTGATCAGCTGCCTCTGCTTCCCTGACATGCCTGACTATGGGCGACGCCGGTCTACTTGTCCCGACTTCCTGATCAAACTCCCCCCAGAGCTGCTGATCAGAAACAAAGACAGCAGCTCGCTATGTTGCGTTGTAAAGGGAGTTCCCACTCCATTTCTCATGTGGCTGTACGACCGCTTGAACGTTGAGGATTGTGTGTCTTACTCTCTGAAACATGACGGCCCCCTCTGTCGTGTCAATGTTAAAAATGTGGGACATGGACACGGGGGTTCTTACACTTGCAAAAATGTCAACTCAGCCAAGGACGCTGAGCACCACACGGTGACAAAAGGTTGGCATTTGCATGCTTTTGGTCCTTCTGCTCGCTAGGCCTTTTCTTTCACATCACACTGCTTTCAACCTCCACACAGCAGCCAGCAGAAGGCACACTTCTTCTTCACATGGCAACACTGTCTCTCCAGGTTTAACTGGTATGTTTAAGAAAGGTCGCTGACCTTTCAGTCCTGCTTTTCTGACTAAAACACGACAGAGAGATAAGAAGGACACTGACATCACTCAGCACTTTCCAGACAAAGCAGAAGCACTGTTCACTGAATGACCAAATGAAGCATGCCAGAGTTGACCAAACAAAAGAAACAGATGATATGGATGCACGACCTGTCTTTGATTCTAACAGTCTTGCACCATATGAAACAATATGTGCACTCGTGAGATTATTTTTAATTTTCAAACCTTTGTGTCTTTACAGTAACTCCATCAAGGGACAAAGCTGTTACTCAGGAGGCAATGAAAGGTAAATATTGCTTCATAAAACAGGACTTGTTTGTCCATGACTTCCATATACATTAATTTTTTTCTTGTTTATGTTCTATTCCACACTGGACATAATGCTAAAGAGCGGAACACTGGGGGATGGGAAAAACCAAATAGAAAATATAACTTTCTTGTTATCCAGCTTGGTACGGGCAAGAACCAACAATGCAACAAATCATTCACTATTTTGATGACAATTTGTGTCTATGGATCCACCTCCAAATTGCCCCAAAGTGTCTGATCCAGTCAAGTTCACTTTCTTTCTGCCACGTGATGACAACATAAATGTGTACCACAAGGAATTGAAAAGATGCTAGCTGGTGCTAAATATTCAGTCTTTGGTAGATCTACACTATGTTATTTATATTGGAGATGCAGTAACTAGCATTACATGGCTAGATATGCTGGCTATTGTTGGCATTAGGTATCCAGCAAGTGTTGAATGAATTCGTGGGGTGGACACTGTATTGTAGAGATACACCTGAGGTCAGCAGACATCCGTGTTTTCCCTGCAATTAATTCAGGATCCAATTTCACCCTCATTTCGCTTGCGTCCTGTGTGGAAATGGTGTGAGATGACATTTTCTCAAGATCAAAATCATTTTGTCATCTCGAGTAAACAGCATTTGCTTTCTAGTGATCTTAAAGTAACCCTGGGAAAATGCTATTTAAATTGTATCAGAAAAGTTTGTTTTATTGTTTTTACTCTGATGAAGGCTGTGGTGTTTAGTATCACAATGAACTGTGATTTTGAGCATTTTTGTGTTGTTTTTTGATTGATTGATGAGACTTGACATTTTGCAAATAATGCAGGGGAGAGTCGAGTTGATTTTTGCTTATTCAGCACAGATGATGTTATTGTGACTGCTGTATTAGAGCTTGACTGATATAAGTTGATTTTATTGATAGACATTTTCTAAATCATAATTTGCTGGTATGTTAGAAATGCAAAAATAAATAATAGCAATAACCCATAACCCATTGATGCCCATATTAGCATCTTTACTCCACTATCAGTCAGATTCTATTGCAGTTTGTTCATGTCTATGTCTGTAAAAGCAGAAAAACAGACCCATGTGCTGCTGTCTCTGTCCAAATTATTTTACATGAACAGGGTTTTGACCCAACTGATGAAGACCTAAATGTTCTTCAACATGTACATGTAAATCTGAAAAGACCTGGGGTTGAGGCAGCAGTATGGATTGTTTCAGGAGGTTAATAATGTGTCCTTTTTTTCATTGACCTGTCATTATTCCCACTCAGCTTTCACTCGCTCAGCCATCACAATTGAAGAGGAAACCCAGGAGTTGTACTTCAGGGACCTTAAGTTACGCGACACTACCCAAACACTTGAACTTAAGCCAGAGTCCAAACGCTACTCCAGCACTTTAGAGATGAAAAAAGAAAAACCCATTTTCCTCAGCGAACTTTCTCCAGCAGCCGTGACTGTTGGAGAAACTACCACATTTACTGTTAAGGTGTCTGGGTTCCCGAAGCCTGCTGTGCAGTGGTTTCATAATGGTCAGAGTATAATGAGTTCATCAACATATTCATTTTTTCAGGACAAAGACGAGTACAGCATAGTTATTAACAAAGTTCAACAGGAGTTTGCCGGCGAGTACTCATGTAAAATAAGCAACAGGTTTGGTCATTCGATGTGCACTTCTTATCTGCACGTTAAGGTGAAAGAACCAGAGAAAGACAAGAAAACAGATGTGACAAAGTTTGAGCCAAAAGGCAAACCCCCAGAATTTACTAAAACGATTGAGTCTGTTCGGTCGCCTGAGGGCGGTCAGGCTTTCTTTAGGTATATCATGACTGGAGAGCCTCTCCCAGAGGTCCAGTGGCTCAAAGGCAGCTACCACATTCAGCCTGGAACCCTCTGCATCATTGTGAGAAACCTAGACGGATCAGGGTTCATCAATATTAAGAGTGTCAAACAGGAAGACAGGGGTGTTTACACTTGTAAGGCCTCAAATCAGTTTGGGGAGGCGACATGCACTGCTGAGCTGGTGGTTTACAGGGAGTTGGTTCAAGATGAGTGTGTGTTAGTTAAGAAAACGAAAGATTTGAAAATTGCTCTGCCTGAACAGGCCCCAGAATATAGATCATACAAGGAAAGAAGCAGATCTGATCAGATGATATACACCCTCAGCACTGGGAACAGGCAGATCATCCCCAGCGAGCAGGTAGAAACCTTTAGAGAGTTAGATATATCTGCAGCCACCCTTCATCGAGAGCATTTAACCCAGCAGGTGGCAGTTCTGCAGTCTCATGAGATACAAGAGAGGCTGTCTGTGGCTCCCAATTATCCTTCGATGGTTTCAGCTGTTCCGACCAAACAGCTTCATACTGAGGCTTTTCTATCCTCGGTCCAGGAGAGTCCTAAAATCACAGAACAGCACTCAGAACGGATCCTTAGCCCCGAGGTTGTCGAACTAGATTCAGCAAAAGAACGACCGTCAAAGCTCTTGACTGCCATAACTGAAGAGGTCCTCCCACTTGCAACGGTGAAGGCAGAGGCCCTGAGAGATAGGGCTCTGGAGCAGATCAAGACCTTAACTGAACCCCAGCACACAGTTTGCGGTCACCAAGTTATGTCTGCTTTACAAATCCTTAATGAGACTTCAGGCAACACCCACAGGCCAGAAGAAGAGAAGTGTTTCAGAGTTACAGAAGGGGTTAAGATTTTATACTCAGCTCAGTCTGCCGGGCAACTTCTTATCACAGACTGTCACTCTGAACTTCTGCTGGCTTTGGACAACACTACCAAATCCCAAATAGAGAAAGAGCAGCCAAAGCCTGTAGTAGCTCCAATGAGTGAGACCAGACTTGCTTTATTCAAAGAACAGCAATTTGATTTAGTCAGTCCAGCTCAAGAAAGTATCATCCCATGTAAACCCACACTCTGGAAGTCCGCCATAACTGCTGAAGAAAAACACGAGCTGCAGGCTGAATATTTGGGGCAAGTCCCGGGGTTAGGATCTGCAATGAGCGTACAGCCTCAGCGAGAGGCTGCAAGACTTAAATGCTTGCAGGTTATCAGTGATCAGGATGTTTTGCAGTCTGAGGGTAGATTTAGTATTGAAAAGCCTTCAACTGAGCAGGCAGAGACCACTAAGAGTCCAACGTTGTTGCATTCCGTTACCCAAGATGAGCAAAGAGCTGTGTTTTGTGAGGCAACATCAGAGTTTTCAGGAAAGATTGATGTCACGTCTGTTCAACCAAAGAAAGAGTCACCACAGAAGCTCTATCTTCAGTCCATTCATCCTCTGTCATGTCTATCTAAGGAGGGTATTCTCACAGACACTAAACCTCAGCAGCAGGTAGCAGCACAGAAGCAGGAAAAAGCTAGAAAGCAGGCTGCCATCTCAGAGGAAAGAAGGGAGATTAAATCAGAGCATCACACAGCACTTGATGCATCTGTGACGGGAGTTCAGCCGCAGCTCCGAACTGAGCCCAGGCCTGCCAGCATCCTCATGGTCTCATCTCAATCCATGCAATTGCCAAAGGAGACTCCTTTCTCTCATGATGTAAAGCAGCAGCGAGCGCTAGTGCAGAAGGAAGATTACTGGAACATCATGCACTCACTGAAAGTAAGTGAAACTCAAGCCCTGGAAGAAGGTCACACCACTGGAATTAAAACTGCTGAAAAATTCCAGCCAGAAATAAAAACTGAGCCAAGGGTTCCCAAAAAGCATGTTTACATTGAGCAAAAGGCTGTCCCTACTGAAAGCAGTGTAATCTTAGAGGCTGCTGAGCAAGACTTTGCAGTCCAGATCCAGGAGGGCCAGTCAGTCCGACAGTCCGTGTTGCTAGAAGAGAAACAAGTAATTATTGGAGAGCAGTACTGTGAGATACGTAAATCAGAGGGCTCGGCTGTCAGTGTCACAACTCAGCCTAAAGGAGTTTTGTTGATCCATGAGTCTCAGGACAGCAGGACTCTACCCAAAGAATTCACCTTTTTCATTCAGATCCCCCAACCCTCAAGTTTGAACATTAGACATCAGCTCAAAGACGCTCTTCAGTCTGCCATCGCCAGTGAACAGCCAGTGTTGCTAGCAGATGTCTTGGGAAAGTTAGAGACAGTAGAGGTACAGGAAGTCAAAGTGCACAGAGAGCCGAAACGAGCTCTGTTCACTTACCTTATCACAACCACAGACGCGCCCATGGAGATAACGTTGGCTTTTGAGGGTGAGTACCCACAGACAGCTGATCTCAGGACCGAACTTGAAGTAGCCCTGCACAGTATTGTTTACTGTGACCAAGAAAGCCTTGCGTCAGAACAACCCGGAACTATGCAGATCGACAGGCCTCAGAAAGCTCAGGTCAGTTCAGCAGCCTCCAAAGAAGTGTTATCATCTGTGGTGGACACGGTGATGGTCACCGAAAGCACGGTTGGTCTTCCCGCTACCGTATTGCAATCTGCTGCCGTCAAGACTGAGGCTAGGGCCTCTTTCCAGAGCGCAACGCTGAAGAGTCAGTCAGAAATACATGAATCCCGACTGGTTAGTAAGAAGGAGGTCAGATCAGTGGGTGATGCTGCTGATGTAAGCACAATGATGATGACAGGCCAAGTCTCCTCTGAGAAACACGTTTTCTTCCACAGAGAAACCACAGAGGCGTATCTTTCAGAAGCAATCATGATTAGCGAGTCCTCTGATGGTCGGGTGGATTATCCCGTCATCGTTCACTCTCTAGAGAATGTTTTCGCTGAGGAAAATGGCAGGGCTGTGTTTACTGCCACCATAAAGTACGTCACAAGAGTGAACTGGTTTTTCAATGGACAACTGGTGAAATCTGGCAAAGAGTTCAAGTGTTCGAAAGACAGTGACACATACACTCTAGTCATTGACAAAGTTATGAAGGCGAGGCATCAAGGGGAGGTTGTCTGTGAGGCTGAGAATGAAGCCGGCAAGACTGCAACATCTTCAAGACTCACAGTGGTCTCAAGAGGTTTGATGATGGAAATACTTTTTATTTTATCATCAACTAACTTAACACGACTGAATTCCACTTCCGTTGTCTGCCTCACAACGCATCCTTTTTACAACGGCTAAAGCTTTGTATAGTTTGTAATTGGGTCTCGTGAGCTTTTATAAAGGAAAGGACTCTATTTTAATTTGAAATTTGGATACTTAAGTTTTCCACTCATTCCGAAACATTTTTTGACTTAGATTATGAAAAAGCATGTTGAATCTGTGAACAGGTGGCCTAAGCACATTTTTTACAATTATTTAGATATTTGCGCGATCAGCAAGGTTGAATAAAGATGTTTATAAGGTTGAAAATTTCTTAAAGTTCCTGTTAAAATTTAATTTTGCATAATTACATTCTCACAACATTCAGTCAATTTTTTTCTTGATGTGCACGTGATTACAGATTGGTTATCCGTGATGCTCTTTTATTGAATAATTTGTAAGCGGTCTTGATAAGTTATTGTCTCTCGCCAACACCGCGTAACCCCTCTCTTAGTCTATGCATCACATGGTTTGCTGTAGTTATTTCCCGTCAATGTAAAGTTTACATTTAATTCTATTTCTTTACGTCTATATGATTGAATGTTTATTGTGCCTAATATACAAGTTTTCATTGTATCAAAATGTTTATACCAGATTTCTGGTGCATTGAATTTCCTAAATCAGATAGCAATTTACTTGCCCCAGGATGAAAGATATACACCACTAGTTTCAGACTGACAACATCAACATTGTCACCCTTATTCTAAGATCATTCATTCAATCGTCCTCACATTCACTTCTTACCTCGAAGGATTGCTGTTTGATGCCACATTTCTTAAGATCCATCATTACTAATTCCACTTCATATGTCTTTCCCTCTGCATGCACTTTTGTTGCAGTCTTCATTCCAAACCTAAACCCATTTTCCTTCTCCACAGTCACTCCAGGATAATTCTGTTTGTCACATTCCATCTTCAGGTTCACTCCCTCACCAGTTAACCATAGAAACGTTCCTATCAGTTATCGTTTCATCTGTATTTACACTGTGTTTTCCCCTCTCCCCCTCTAAAAACACAGTGAAACCTGTATTCAGGCGCAAAATCGTCCCCATAGAGATCAACATTGGCAACACTGCCAAGTTCGAATGTGAAACTGAGGATGCCCCCAATGTGAGCTTCAAGTGGTTAAAAGATGGCCACAGCATCAAAGAGAGCGATAAATACAGGATTATCAGCCGCTTCAACACGTCCTCGCTGGAGCTCCTCAGCCCCCACAAGGAGGACAGCGGCGAATACACCTGCAAGGCGTCCAATCAGCACGGCAGTGACAGCTGCTCTGCCTCCCTCTCTGTGACTGGTAAGAACCAATTTCCTTTCTTCACTTCTGCTATAGTTGAAAGAATGTTGAGGAAATATCAATGCAAGGCATTGTAAAGAAAAATGGTGGTAAAAGAAACTGGCGTTAGCATCATTATTGCATAAGACAGTTCTGTTTGGGAATGCTCAAGGTGCGTTTATCTTTCCTGGTCCATTCAAAGATGCACGGACCTGGCAAAGTGAACTACAAATAACACAAAAATGCTCTGAGCTTGGAGTGAATGTTCAAGAAAATCATTCTATTTTGTAAAATCAAGTGTCACTTTAAGCAATTATAACATCTTTACCACTAATAATTCTCTTTTTCTTAATCCTTGTAGAACAATTCCCTCCCAGCTTTGTAACTAAACCTGAGCCTCAAACTGTGTATGTTGGAAAGAGGGCAGTGATTCAGTTGCAGGTATCAGGATCGGCTCCTTTGAATGTTGTCTGGCTCAAAGACAACCAGGTCTTGCCTGTTATGCCTACACGATACCAAATGTCGGCTGCAAAGAATAAGCACACTCTTGAGATAACCAAAGTTGAGCCCACTGATGGTGCTGTTTACCAGTGTAAGGCCTCGAATAATGTTGGGACGGCAGTGTGCAAAGTGGACCTGAGAGTAATTGATAAGCCCAACTTTGTGAAGCCCCTGGGTGTGGTGACTGCTGTGGTTGGGGCTACTCTACACCTGGAGTGTCAGGTGGACGAGGACACTGGAGTAACTGTTACCTGGACCAGAGATGGTAGAAAAGTCCACCAGTCCCCTGACTGTAAACTATCTTTTGAGGATAAGATGGTTACTCTTGATATCCTAAAGACCACACTGAAAGATTGTGGAAATTATGTGTGTACGGTGGCAAATGAGGCCGGAAGCGCCACATGCTCCACTTCATTGAGGGTGCAAGGTAAGACCAGTCTAGTTGATTTTCATGGCTATTGCAGCATTTAAAGTAAATCTGCAGTACTGAAAATTAACGTTGTTTTGTCACATGCTGTGTCTATCGGCAGTTGCCTCTTTTCCACTCTTGAACCTCTTTTTCCTCCATGCTGGCTTTGTGTTGTAACTGATTCTTGACTTTGTTTTTGGCTGTTTACCTGAACACTTCCACAGAACCTCCGGTCTTTGTAAAAAGGCTGGAAGCCACCATGGTTTGGAAGCAAGGCATCACTGCACGGCTGCAGTGCAACGTTAAGGGCTCTCCCGAATTATTCACTACGTGGTTCTTTAATGACCGTGAGCTGTCCTCTGGTGACCGATACAGCATCAGTCTGAAGGACGGTGTTGCCACGCTGGAGATTCAGGGAGTTATGTTGAGTGATAGTGGAAACTACGCCTGTGAGGTTCTTAACGATTCTGGCTCTGAAAGTTGCAGCACTAAAGTAACCGTTAAAGGTCTGTAGATTTTTTTAGCTTTATCTGAGTCTAGTTGTCACATCTTCAATCCGTCTAACTTAAAACTGTGTGTTCCTTCAGAACCACCATCTTTCAGAAAGGAGTTGCCCTCCGTAGAGGCAGTGAGGGGATCTGTAGCCGTGTTTGAATGTGAGCTTGCAGGCTCAACACCGTTCGAAGTGTCTTGGAAAAAGAACAAGAAACGCTTGACTGCAGATAAAAAATACAGAATAATATCACAGGGATCCCTTGCCTCGTTGGAGATCCATTCCTTTGAGAGCACAGATGTTGGTGAATATGAATGCATAGTATCAAACGCTGTTGGCACAGTATCCTCAAAGTCAATGGCTAAACAGAAAGGTTAGTGATGTAAAAAAACAACATACAACATTCCATGATTCCCAGAGCGCGACCGATACTTTGAGGATGAGGCTGATATTATTCTTTGAGATTAAATAAGAAATCTGACAACTGTCTTTCCAAAAAAAATATAACCTTTACATAAAGACAAAACATTTCTGTTTCTGTTCCCTGCATGTTACGTTAAAGATGATGAAATCTATTTAAGAATCTTCTTACAATAAGTTTAATTTAACCGTTGTATCTCATTTTATACTTCAAAATGGATGCCGACACTAGTGGCTCTGTACTGCACAGCCCTGAAGGGACCCAAGTGATTGTGACATTATTTCTACAAGCCACATGGTCCAGGCAGCGCAGGGCTCAGAAATTCAAGTGGGGTTTAGCTCATCAGGTCAGATCGAGAGAAGCCACTTGTAACTGTCACACGTAATGTAATTTGATTATTGAACAATAATGGCTGCATGAATTACTGAGGACTCACACATGCAGGACACACGTTAAGTTTTATTAAAATGTAAGATTGTCCATTAAAAACCTTTTTAAAAACACTCAAAACCTCTTAGAATATGAAAATGTTTTGGTGATGTAGGCCCCTTAACTCCTGTCAAAAAGCATTATTGTCTCACCAATGTATCGGTCGTGCTCTCACATTGTAACTTCCATTATTCTTGATTTATTTGTTGTTAATATTATAATTACGGAGATTATCATTATTTCAGAAATGCCTATGTTCTCAAAGAGGATTGAAAGTACCACAGCAGTTTCAGGAAACGCCGTGAAACTACAGGGAACCATAAAAGGTTCCACTCCCATCTCAGTCAAATGGATGAAAGGCTCTGAGATACTCAGAGATGATGATCCAAATGTCAAAATGGCATTTGAGAACAACGTTGCAAGCCTTTCCTTCTCATCTGTTGAGATAAAGCACGGTGGCAAGTATACATGCCTGGCTGAAAACGAGGCTGGGCAGCAAAAATGTGAGGCCTCTCTAACAATCCAAGGTTAGCGTCTATTCTTTTTACAAAACAATTATTTCACAGCTTAGAAAGGTTTCTACAAAATATTCAAAATATAAATTTTGAAAATTATCTCATGTTTTAGAACCTGCCAGAATTTTAGAACCGGCAGCGTCCATCAGCGTGACAGCCGGGGAGTCGGCCACTTTGGAGTGTGCAATTTCTGGAAGCACTGAGCTCAATGTGAAGTGGTTTAAAGATGAGAAGGAGATTACAAGTGGCCGTAAATACAAAATAATTTCGAAGGAGAACACCACCATCCTAAAGATCCTTGCGGCAGAGAAAGGAGACACTGCAGAGTACAAGATGGAGGTGTCCAATAAAGTCGGAAAAGACGAGTGCACATGCTCAGTCAACGTTATTGGTTAGTTTTAGATACAAATCTTTATTTTTTGTATACGGATTTAGGCCTTGAGAGACTGTATGACTAATAAATTTCCCTATGCAGATCGTGCAGCTCCACCATCATTCACCAAAAGCCTAAAGAAGGTTGATGGACATATCGGTAGTGACGTCACCATGGAGTGTAGAGTATCTGGATCCCAGCCCATGGTTATTTCCTGGTACAAAGACGATAAAAAAATCCAGAGCGATGCCAAATACAAAATTGAATTCAGTGAGAGCACGGCCTCTGTGACGATAGCTGGCCTGGAGCAAAGTGATGGTGGAACTTATACATGCCGGGCAACTAATGACGCCGGTTCTAAAGACACCAGTGGTACTTTATCCGTTAAAGGTCAGAAGAGTTGGACAACTTTGCCCTAAAATTCAAAGTTTAATTTGTCAGGCGTTAAAAGTTGTTCAATGGTTTTGAACATCATGCTGTGTTTCCTCCCCAATAACTCCAGAATCTCCAGCCTTCACGGTAACACCAGAATCCCAGGACGCCTCTCCAGGATCAAATATTATCTTTAAATCAGCCTTTACAGGATCTGCTCCTCTGGTTGTCAAATGGTTCAGAGAGGAGAAAGAGATATTCACTGGAGGAAAGTGCTTTATAAAGAAAGACACCTCTTCCAGCTCATTGACGCTTCAGTCAGTCAAACCCAGCGACTCTGCTAAGTACACCTGCCAGGTATCCAATGATGCCGGAAAGGTGGATTGCACCGCAGTCCTCTTTGTCAAAGGTGCTGTTTTCTCTTTCCTTGGTAAAACATGGCTTACACTATTCTTCTTTGAAGCTCTTGTGTTTACTATAATTGTTACTGTCAAATTACAGAAGCTCCCACTTTTACGATGAAGCTCGAACCTTCACTGCTGCTGAAGGGCGGACAGCTGCTGAGGTTGTCCGGCAAAGTGCAAGGCACCCCTGTTATTTCTATCAAATGGTTGCAAAATGGCTCTGAAATCAGTTCGGATCACAGACGCACAATGTCCTTCGTGGACTCTGTAGCAACTCTGGAGGTATCAAGCTGTTCAGTGGAGGATAGTGGAGATTATGTCTGTGTGGCCTCCAGCGAAGCCGGTAGTGACCATTGCAGCAGCACAGTAATAGTAAAAGGTTTGTTCTCTATAGATTTCACCCATAGACACGAATAGATTTCAGATTACGGCCGTAGTGTCTTGTCCACCAGGTCCTTTACCATGTTCAAAACCTGCCCTCTTAGAAGAAGGTGCTCATCATGTTTCCATTTTGCTTTAAATGTATTACTTCTTTATCAACTTTACATTCAACTTTTCATATTTGTCTTTTTCAGACATTTGAGTTCTGATAGTTTTTTTTAAATTTTATTTGAAATTGCACAAAATACAGGTCAATTGAAATCCTTTTGGTCTGTACAGCATATGTCCATTTATATTTGTATATATTGTTAATATTTACACTATTAGTTTGCTCTCTGATAAGATGCAAAACTGCATTTTGTTGTACAGTACTTGTACTTTGTGCAATGACAATAAAGTTGAGTCTAATCGAATCTAAAGATCAACTTTGGCAGGTGAATAAAATCAAATTTGGGCTGTTGAACCTTGAGCACCGAAATGAACCATGTGGACCAGACTGACTAGATTTTGCCGAGCAAGATTTTTAACTGTATCATCGTTATTGTCTCTTCCATGTAGAGCCTCCAGCATTTGTGAGGCCTTTCGAATCGACTGAGCTCGTAAAGGGCTCTGACTGTATCTTGGAAGCAACTGTTTCAGGCACCGCTCCATTTGAAATAAGTTGGTACCTCAACGAAAAGCTGATCAGAAATGACAAGAGACATAAGATCAGTGTCGACAACAAAACTGTTGCTCTTCACATCTCAAAGTGCGAGGTAGGAGATGCTGGAGAGTACAAGTGCACTGTGGCAAACGATGTTGGAGAGACGTCAGGCACTTGCCACATTTTACTCAAAGGTCAGTCCCGAAAGGACAGCATCACCAATGTCGTCTCCTATGAATTACATTCTTACACCCATATTCTTTTTTATTAGTTAACTTTGATGTGAACAGTAGCTTGTTGGAAGTGTGAAGTTCAAAATTGGACTGTTCAATCCGGACCACAAGAGAATGATTGATAGGTTGTGAACCTGGTACCTGAAGAAATGAGGAACCTGCCAGTTCCAAGGCTCAGTGAGACAAGACAAATGAAGCCAACATAAACTACAAAGCTGACCAGTTTGTCTTCAGATGATGACAACATATCGGACGTGGAGGATGATTTTACACGTCAGCATTGTTGGTGGAAACCTTTTGAGTTGGAAGGAGAGATGTGAAAATGAAGGATCTCAACATCACTCACTGAGAGCGTTCAATGCTAAGATGACAACTTATCAATCATCTCTTGTAGCTTCGGATAGTGACCCCAAGAGTGTAATTTCTAGGAGATGCAGACACTACATTTCATTTGGTTTAGAGAACCAATAAAACATTAAATGTTAAAGAACTGCACCGTCCTTAAATAACCGTTCTGGATCATGTATGCTTGTGTGATTAAAGCTGTAGTCTGCAGTCTGATCTGTGGTCTTCTCCCACTAGAACCACCAACATTTATCGAAAGACTAGAGGACATGTCATGCATGGTGGGCTCTGAGGTCTCTATGAAGTGCTTGTTGTCTGGAGCACTGCCCATGACTTTCACCTGGATGAAAGATGATCATGAGCTCACAGATGATGAGCATGTGCAGATTTCTTCTGAGACCAAATGTACCATGTTGAATTTGAAAAATGCTCAGATAACACACGGTGGGAAATATGTGTGTAAGGCAACGAACAAAGCCGGGACTCAGAGATGTACGGCAGTGCTCTTAGTGACAGGTTTGTATGAGGGGAAATTTTCTGTTCTTAATTGTGTTAACACCTGTTTGTTTGGGTTTTTGGGGTTTCTGTTTGTTTGTTTGTATTTGTTGTGATGCTTCACCTGTTATATTCACACTAAATGGACCAGCTGAATCAGTTTTGAAATGTTTCCTTATCCCAGAACCAGCAAGTATCACAGAACAGGCAAAGTCCATCACTGTGACTCAGGGTGACCCAGTCAGACTGGAATGCAGATTCTCGGGCACCAAACCACTGAAATCCAGGTGGATGAAGGCTGGGAAGGAACTGATCTCAGGCCGGAGATATAAAGTCAAAAGCACAGATTCCAGCTCTGTCCTAACTATTACCAAAACAGAGAAAAGTGATAGTGGGGAATATGCCTTCGAGGTTTCCAATGATGTTGGTTGCAGTTTTTGTGAGGCCACGGTTACCGTTCTCGGTCAGTTTATCTATAGATTCTGCTTTGTGAGATTTGTTTTAGGTTCCTTAGTACCGTCAATCTAATGCTGTTTTACACTTTGTATAAAACAGATCAGGTCATCGTACCGTCATTCGCAAGAAAACTGGGTAAGGTGGAAGGTATCAAAGGATCCTTCGCTCATCTGGAGTGTTTCTTATCGGGCACCCTGCCTATAACGATACAATGGTACAAAGATGAGAGAGAGATCCACACTGATGAGAAAAACAAATGCTCCTTTTATGAAAATGTGGCTTTTCTGGAGATCTCTCGTCTTGATAGCAAAGACAGTGGTAGCTACACTTGCATAGCTAAAAACATAGCTGGAATTGTCCGGTCTTCTGGGATCTTGGTTGTCAAAGGTTAGAAAACATTGTATTTTTCGATAATTTCATGAATTTGTTAGGCAGCAGTTAAATTTTGTGGATACTGATGAGTTTTGTCTACCTACAGAACCTCCATGTGTTATTAAAAAACCAGAATCCATGAAGGTTTTGGCTGGATCAAAAGTCCTGTTAAATGTTTTAGTCTCTGGCACACCACCATTGATGATCAAATGGTTTAAAAACAACAAAGAGATTCTCTCCGGTGCTGATTGTTTCGTGATGAAAGACAACACATCAAGCTCGCTGGAGTTGTTCTCTGTGAAAAATTCAGATTCTGGAGATTTCATCTGTGAAATCCAGAATGACGTTGGTTCCACTGCGTGCCAGGCATCGCTGTTTGTGAAAGGTTAATACTCATCTTTCAGCTTTTGTCATTCTTCTTTACTGAAAATTCTACGCCAACTGTAAGAATTTTTATTTGTATTTTGCAGAGCCTCCGTATTTCCTTGACAAACCAGAAGGCGTAACAGTTGTGAAAGTAGGAGTAAGTAAAGAGCTGGAGTGCAAAGTTGCTGGCACTCCAGAGATCTCTGTGCGCTGGTTCAAAGATGGAACTCAAATTCACCCCAGCGTAAAACACAAGATGGCGTTTTTTAACCACCTAGCTACGTTAGAGGTCTGTCACACTAGTGAAAACGACAGTGGGAAATACTTCTGTGAAGCCTGCAATGAAGCAGGAACAGAGAGCTGCACCGTTGAGCTTGAAGTAAAAGGTTGGTTTTACGTCCCTCGCTATGGTCCATATAAGATTTTGAGATGCAACAATCGGTTCAAAAGTTGTTTTGGCTCAGTGATATTTGCTTCCTTATTTCAGAGCCTCCATTATTTGTCCAAGATCTGACGCCACTTGAGGTTGTTAAAGGCACCACAGCTGTGTTTGCATGCAAAGTGGCAGGGACTACTCCGTTTAAAGCAACGTGGCTGAAAGATCAGAAGCCAATCGTGGCCAGCCAAAAGCATATTATCACCGATTGTGAAGGTGTAAGCTTGAAAATCCAGGACTGCCAACCCCACGACATCGGCACTTATCACTGTACCGTAGCCAATGAAGTTGGACGTTGCTCAGGCTGTGCAGCTTTAACTTTGAAAGGTTGAGTTTTGTTTTACATTACACACCAACATATTTTAAATACGTAGCTCTCTATAACAATGACATCTCTTCTCTGCAATTTAGCCCCACCATATTTTGTTGGGAAGATTGAAAATGTCACCACAATGGTGGGTGACATTGCAGTGTTTCAGTGCACTGTGGAAGGTTCCCCTACTATGTCAGTGCAATGGCAGAAAGATGAAAACTGGATCTTTGAAGATCCAAAGATCGACAGGACGTTCGAGAACAATGTGGCCACTCTCAGAATTCCTTCTTGTGAAGCAGGACACGCTGGAATGTACACCTGCCAGGTTGTAAATGAGGCCGGGCAGGACAAATGCTTTGCCACACTCATAGTGCAAGGTACCACTGCCTCATGCAAGGTCTTGCTATTTAACACTGCAGCCTTAATAGCCATAACACAAATAATGAACACACGCACATCTTTTTCTTGACGCTCATAGAGCCACCTGTGATCCAAGAGAAGCCAGAGATAGTCCAAGTGACGCGTGGAGATCCAGTAAGCCTTGAATGCAGAGTAGCCGGAACTCCTGCAATCAGTGTGAAGTGGACCAAAGATAGCAAAAGGCTTCAGTCGAGTAGAAAATATCACCTGCAGTACAAAAACAACCTAAGCAGTCTGTGCATTCCATCATCTGAGCTGAAAGACGACGGCGAATACCTCTTTGAAGCAACAAACGCTGTCGGTTCTTGCAAGTGTGTCATCACAGTGGTTGTTGTAGGTTCGTAAAAGAAGAAAAAAACTCTCCCTCTTTGTAGTTTTTGAAAAGTTATATAATTACTTTTCCTTCTTCTGGTCTTTAATAATGCCTTGATATTATTGTTTCAGAGGCTGTTATCCCACCCATGTTCATTAAAAAATTAGCAAACATTCAAGCAATTATGGGTTCAGTGGTTACGATGGAGTGCAAAGTCGCTGGTTCTCTTCCAATATCTGTCGAATGGAACAAAGGGAGACGGGAGATCACCTCTGACTCCAAATACAAATTGATGCACATTGACAACAGAATCTCTTTGGAGTTAAAACTGACAGAGAGTGATGATACAGGAGAATATTTCTGTAAAGTCACCAACAAAGCAGGCAGCAGTGTATGCAGCGGAGTTCTTACAGCGAAAGGTTGGCATACAAATATGAGCTTGGTCAATGTTGTAGTTCATAAGTTCTTAAGTCATCTGCATATATTGTAATCATTTCTCTGTATGGATTTTAGTGCCTCCATCCTTCGTGGCTGAGCCACAACCTCAGGCTGTTATTCCAAAGTCTTCAGTACTCTTCAGAAGTGTCTTTCAAGGAACGCCTCCATTTAAAGTGAAATGGTTCAAAGATAACATTGAAATCATCACTGGGCCATCGTGCAAGATTAAAGCAGAGGAATACTCTTCTTCTGTACAACTTGACTCTGTTGGGTCTCTGCAGTGTGGAACATATTCTTGCCAAGTTAGCAATGAAGCAGGAACAGTGCGAACTGCAGCAGAGTTGTTGGTGAAAGGTTGGACTCTTCTTTTTTTCTATTGTCCAGCACTGTTATACTAAATTAACTTAATCTTTTTTCCTCCATTTTCAGAGCTACTCTTTCTTTCATTTTCATCTTACTCTGCATTTCTTAACCGCATTATTGTCTACCTCTTGTTTTCCACCAAAATGGTGCCAGTGCTGGTGCTCAGCAGGTGCTTGGCTGATTTTTTTTTTCTAATTTTGGAGCTAAGCCAACATCACAATTATTATTATTTGTCAACTACTGCTGGTGGTAAACCATAATGGTTGTGCCACTGTCTACACTTTTTGTTCGATGTTTTCCAGCAACACGCAACTGGCCCCGTAATGGCTTGAAGCACTTTGGGCGTGTCCTCCGAAGAATCTAAGAATAATCGCACCTGAAGTGGGACCTGCAATCGGTCAATGCAGCAGATTGTGAATGCAGCACAGTAGAAAGTTTTTGTTTTTCAGAAAATCTTTTTCTTTTTTCTTTCAGCCAAGCACCACTGTTTTTGAAGTGGAACAGTTTGCACATCAGCTCTAGCACTGGCACTAGCCCCGTAGGAAAGGGGTATTTGTTGTCTTCAACGTCAGCTGCCACCTTTTACAGCATCCATTCACCAACCGTCCATACATCACTTTTCCATTACTAACTTGATCTCTTTGTTGACTTTACAGAACCTCCTCAGTTTATCCTGAAACTGCCTCACACGACCTTTGTGAAGCAGTGCGAGGTGCACCGCTTTGAATGCAAGGCCACCAGCTCAAGTTCCCTGCAAATGTGCTGGTACAAAAACGACCAAAAGATAACGGATGGAGACAACTATAAAATAATGTTTGTTGACTCCACTGCCTACCTCCAGCTGCATTCCACAAAGTTTGAGGATAGTGGAGTCTTCACCTGTGAGGCTCATAACGATGCAGGCAGTGTGAGCTGCAGCACCATTCTCACTGTCCAAGGTCAGATACCAAACAAAACTCTCGGATGTAACGTGGATTTTTTTTCCTCCAAATGTCTAGCATGATGAAGAAGGAATGACACCATGAGATTGATGCTATGATTTTATGTCTTGAGTATGTTTCTTGAATGTTAGCATGGAATTCAACGATGCAACTCTCCTTTCTGTTATAAACTCTTTTCTGTTAAATAACACAAGACTTGAATGTTTCCTCTTTTTTTAAGTATCATGTTTGATGACAGCCTACATTTGATTGACCCTCTGTCCTACAGTCTGTCGAAGCATGAACTTCCATTGTATCACTAATTCTCTTGTTTTCTGTCATTTTCTGGAGTCTTCTACGTTTAGAGTGCTCATCTGCTATCTCAAAGTCCTGTCTAAAATTAATCCAGCATGGACAGCACCAAACTTCTTTTAGATTTTTTTTTTTGTCTTCTGACGTGTCAGAATGCAGTGATCGCTTTGAATTCATGTCTTTCCCTTGGTTGACTGGATGAGCTTTCCCCCCCTGTGACTATGACTAAACTTCTAGTTTTATCTGGATGGATCTTGAACTTGTGCATGACTCTTCAAAAGAATTTCAAGTTTTTGTCGCTTGGAGATTCTGGCACAACTTTTTTTGCTGTGACAACATTATTGACAATGACTTAATGAATCTTGGTTATATTTTCTAGAGCCCCCATCCTTCCTTAAAACGCCCAGCCCAGTGGAGGGCACTCCAGGAAAAGACACCAGCCTAAACTGCGAGATTTATGGCACTGCACCATTTCAGGTTAATTGGTACAAAGACAAAAGGCCGTTAAAGGAGAGCAGGAAATATAAGATGGTTAGCGAAGGCAGTTCTGCTACACTTCATATTATGAAATTGGATCAAGATGATGCAGGTCTTTATGAGTGCAGAGTGTCAAACAACGTAGGAAGTGATTCCTGTCACACTACGATTAGCTTGAAAGGTTAGTATAACACAGCATCAGTGGCCATTCTCTCAGAGATTAGCATTCTACCGCTCCTCACTGTTTATTTTTCCTTCAATGTTCAGAAAAACCAGCTTTTGTCAAGAAACTGATTGACCAATCAGTGCAGATTGGTCAAGAGCTGAAACTGACAGCTACAGTCCGAGGCTCTGACTTGACCGTGTCCTGGGTTCAGGACAAAGATCACATTCTCAGGGATGGTGACAACAGAAAGATCACATTTGATAACAATGTTGTCACCCTGGTGGTCCCAAATGCAGACTCGTCCACTGCTGGTAAATACACCTGCCAGTTGAGGAATGAGGCCGGGGTTCTAGAGTCAGTCTCCCAAGTGACTGTTCTAGGTTTGTAAGACTTACGATTAAGTTACATTCCCACAAGTCAGTCTAAAGATATTCTGTTTAGTTTACCACTTTCTTCCCTATTTTCTAGAACCTGCTGCTATTATGGATAGCCCAGAATCTTTAAATGTGAAGTCAGGAGAGAATACAGCTCTGGAGGTCACAGTGTCTGGCTCACCAGAACTGAAAATTAAGTGGTTCAAGGATAACAAAGAGCTCTCCTCTGGTGCTAAATATCAGATGTCCTTTGCTAAGAAGGTTGCCACCCTGAAGATTCGTTCTGCTGACAAAGCCGAGGCGGGAGAATACAAGTTAGAGGTCAAAAACCACGTTGGTACAGCCTCCTGCAAAATTAGAGTCTCTGTCTCAGGTTGGTGGGGATAGCGAACTTCCTCTTCAGGCATTATATATCTATGAACCTGTGAATTTGCAAGTTACTTCGTAAACGTATATTACTTATTTATCTTTTGAAACAGATAAGATGATTCCACCGTCTTTCATAAGGAAGCTGAGGGACACCCAACTTGTTGAGGGTAAACCCAGTGAGATGGAGTGTAAAGTTGCTGGCTCTGCTCCTTTAACCACCTCCTGGTTCCACAATGGCCAGGAGATCAAGAGTGGTCCAAACTACATTTTTAGTTTCACTGATAATATCTGCAAACTGAGCATTCCCATGATCAAGTTGTCTGACTCTGGCAAATACACGTGCAAAGCTGTTAATGCAGCTGGAGCCAGTGAGACCAGTGCATCCATTATTGTCACAGGTCAGTAGATCAGCACAAAAAATCTTCTCTTGCGAGAAAGTTCCCATTTGTCTTACAATGCGTCTTTTTTATTGTTGAATCCAGAACCTCCATCTTTTGTTGAAACACCTGCAATGAAGGAAACGTTGCCTGGCAAAAACGTGTCTTTCTCAGCTAAAGTTAAAGGCAGTGCCCCCTTGAAAGTCAAATGGTTCAGGGGAGCCAAAGAAATGCAGCATGGACGGGGTTGTGAGATTGCCCTGAAGGACAATGTTGCAACTTTGGTGCTTCACAGAGTTGAGAAATCTCACGCCGGAGAGTATACGTGTCAGATCATAAACGATGCAGGAAAAGAAAGCTGCCCAGTTCACCTGTTTGTGAAAGGTTTGTTACCTAAACAGCTCATGTTTTCTTTTTTTTTCAAAAGTGGAAGTTGTGTCACTAATCACAAGATTACCTCTCTCAGAACCAGTCCACTTTATAAAGAAGCTAAGGGACATTTCTGCAGAAAAGAGCAAATCTCTGAGGCTGGAGGTCACGTTCGCTGGAACCCCGAAGGTAAACGTGACCTGGAAGAAAGATGGTAAATTCATCTGGGCTTCATACCAGTACAACGTGATCACTACGGATACCTCCTGCATTCTTGAGGTTCTTAACACTGACAAAATGGAGGCAGCTGGTAGATACTTGTGCGAGGTAGACAATGGAGTCGGAAGTGACCGATGCGAAGCACAAGTGTCAATTCTAGGTAAACATGCTAAGTTGTGCATGTACTTGTAATGATTCGTTTAGTATCATGAGTTCTACTTTTCATCCTTATTCATGATTCATGTGTTCATCTGTCATCTTACTAAACCATCATCATCATCTTTCACTTCAGAGCGCCCATACTTTGTTGAAACGATGGAGCCCATGGAAGTAGTTATGGGTGAGGCGGTTACCCTGAGATGCCGCATTGCAGGAACCCCTGACATCTCAGTATCTTGGTTTAAAGCTGACGGAAAGCTGCGCAAGTCCAACACGTGCTCGATGGATTTTGCCCGCGGTGTTGCCACTTTGAAACTGGTCAAGACGACCTCGTCTGATCATGGCGAATATACCTGCAAGGCTGAAAACCGGATCGGCTCCGCCTCCACCAGCTGCAGATTGATGCTGAAAGGTGATTCTCCATTTCTTACATACTTCTTTTTTTTTGACTGCAACTCTTACAGTCTTGGTGAACTATTAGTTGTGGAAGTCTAGTCATGGCTGCAGTTTAGTCATATCTCGTTAATGGATCTTTTTGTCATTGGAAACAATAGTTGATAAGATTTAGTTTCTTTGTTGGACAGTCCTCGTGAATACCTCTTGTAAAATATGCTTGAGACCATACTTTTTAACACTTTTACTTGTGTTAGATACATATTATAATATATGGAAAATATGGAACATGGTTAGTTACTTTTTTTGTAGGTCTTGGAATGGACCTATATGGATTTATGGAACGCCTCTAAAAGCACCTCTGCTTTAAGTAATACATTTAGTTTGATACAGATATGTTCAGCATGATGTTGTTCTGTGACCTTTGACTCTGAAACCTCTGTACGTTCATCCGTATTTCATGGATCGCTATCCTATAGTCACTTCCTGCTGTGTTCTTGTGCCGTGGCCCCATAATGTGAAGTAGCTTAGAGATAAAGACATAAGACATAGATGAGCAAAATATCTTTTTTTTTTTTCTTTTTCTTTTTTTTTCAAGTCACTGGTGTATCACATTGAATGTAACATAGGTTGGTTTGTCGAGTATTTGGCAGATCTCTTTTAAAATTTTCAGCAGCTAAAAGCTCATTTAACATTACGAATGCATGGCAATGTAACAATGGCAAAATAAATAACATCACTGCTTCTCTCAGAACCTGTGCGCTTTATCAAGAAGCTGGAAAACACGACTTTCATTGTCGGTCAGCCACTGAAACTAATCTGCACTTACGCCGGAAGCCAGAGGGTCTACGTCACCTGGAAGAAGGACGGCAAGCTGATCTGGGCCTCTTATCAATATAACGTTTTGACCACCAATTCCGCCTGCATTCTGGATGTCCTGAACAGTGACCGCCCCGAGGCAGCTGGAACATACTCTTGCGAGATTTCCAACGGATCTGGAACCGACATCTGCCACGCTCGTGTCAGTTTAGGTAAAGTCACAAACACGGAACAGGCCACCTGCTTTCTATTTTGTTCAACTGCTAACTGTTTTGACAACTAAGGCCTTCTCATGGTAACATTTGGCGACAATAGTCTGTGGTACTCTCAATAATGCTGTAATTTCCACATAGTTTGGGTGCTTGTGCATTGCTGTTCTGTGATCAGAGTCTGTAATGCGGAAACGCGATTCTGCCATAGATGGCATTTGTTTATGAGTCACTGGCCACCAAAATAGCACTCAAACAACAACCTCTCGGGTGCCATTAACTTAACACGACAATGGTGGTTCAGGGACGGAAACTGTCATGGTTTGTCCCTGCTCCCAACAGAAGCCATGAGGTTCATGGTCATGGTACAGCAAGCATGAACAGACTACACAATGGAAATATTGCATTAACTGAGACCTTTGCATGACTTCATCATTTCCCTAACATAATCAATGCTATGTGCAACTAATGCCACCATTACTCCTCTCAGAACCTGTGCGCTTCGTAAAAAAGCTGGAAGGCACTTTTTTCAGACTACGCGAACCCTTGACCCTCAAGTGCACGTACATGGGTAGTCCGAGAGTACACGTGACCTGGAAGAAGGACAACAAACTAATCTGGGCATCTTATAAGTACAACGTGAAAACCACCAGTAACACCTGCACCCTGGAGGTCCTTAACAACGACAGAGAAGAGGCTGCCGGCAGATATACATGTGAAATTTCTAATGCTGAAGGAACTGATGTCTGCCATGCTAATGTAAAACTAGGTAACCTACTTTAGAATCGCAACACAATGATAAATAATGGAATCATTTGCATGCTTGTAACATTTTTAAGTTTCATTTAAGCTTGTTTAGCAGCAGGACCGAATTTAACAACACTGCTTCAGTGATCTAACAATTGCTAACTGGTCCCACAGAGCCTGTTTGCTTTGTGAGAAAACTGCGAAACACCTTCTATAAAATTGGTCGTCCACTGGCACTGGAGTGCACGTTCACTGGGAGTCAGAGGATTTTCGTCAGCTGGATGAAGAATGGCAAGCCAATCTGGGCATCATACAAATACAACGTCAAAACCACCAACTTTTCCAGCACCCTGGAAATTCTCAACAGCGACAGAGGGGAAGCTGTCGGGAAATATTCCTGCGAGATTTCCAATTCTGAGGGCACAGATATCTGCCATGCTGTGGTTAAGATAGGTATAGCTGCTAACAAACACCGCTCCTCCACCAAGCTAAGCCCAGTTTGTCCCATTTTTGTGATCAAAAGTTTTACATTTGAGACATTGGGAGGGAGTAACTTAAAACTTAAAAAAAAAAAAAAAATTAACATCCTAATTTGACATCCGAGCTGGTATGATTAAAGACTTCCATTCTTACTGTATTGTGAATAGTTAAAGAATAATGATAGTATTGCTTGCTGATTTATTTTTTTTTATATCACAAACAAACACACAAAGTTTTCATTACGCAGTTTACACAGAACCACATTTCCTTAACTCGTGCAGGCGGTTATATACATATACAGTATATCCCTGTTAATAATCCTAAAAGACATTGAAAACACTGAATAGAGCTTTTTGCTCCAGATTGCAGGCATTTGGAAAAGGTCTAAACATTTTTAGCTTCCAAAACTGTTCATGAGGATAAACCATGTTAATTTAGAAGCTGTACAGATTGATGCAGTCTAATACAGAAACAGAGATTAAACATTCCTTTAGCAAACTGAACCTTGAATACGACTAGTTTCCAGTTTTTTAAGGTACGTTTGGAGATTTGAAGACAGGTAAGTCTACTCCAGCAAAGAGAACTGCTCAACTTTTGTCGAAACCCGCACACCACGACATCGACTAAAACCAGCAGGATGCAACCCTTCAAAATCTTCCATCGTCAAGGTGACTTAATCACGACGTCACCCAAAAAGTGGCTCAAATGTAAAATCTATGGTGACATGGGCAGAACAAACTGGAGCTAGCGAACCCCTTGCAGCATCATTTCGCATAACCACATGTTGGTTTGCTTGAAAACTTCAGCTAACATCAGAACTGCTTTCTGTAGAACCTGTGAGCTTTCTGAAAAAGCTGGAGGACACCACTTTCAGACTGGGGCATCCTCTATCGCTGTACTGTGCTTACAGCGCTAGTCCCCCAGTCAACGTGAGCTGGACCAAGGACGGAAAACCTATATGGGCCTCCTACAAGTACAACGTTAAGACCACGGACAATGCTTGTGTACTGGAGGTCCTCAACAGTGACAGGCTGGAGGCGGCAGGCAAATACTCGTGCAAAATCTCTAACTCTGAGAACTCTGCCATCTGTTATGCACGGGTCACATTAGGTAAACCAGAATTCACAGTTAGGGCTCATTATTTGACTATTTGTCTAAATATCCAAGATTGTATACGTATATATTTTAGGAAAATATCTGGTTCAAAATAGAAATCAAAACATGTGCTTTCAGCGCAAACATTCTGAAATTATATAGTGATAACAATGCTAAGCGTGTCCCCCACGATACCCCGAAGGGAGCGATTGGAATACTTCTCTCATAAATCATTTTTTCCTCTATTTACTTAATTTCCATTTTCTCCTCTCATATTTTTGTGCTCGCACATTAGGTGAAAAGACGCATTTGTGCCCAACCAAAGAGTGCAAACCAATAGTAATTACACCAAAAACAAAAATGATGAGCCCTAATTGCAGGCTAATTGCTAACTGTAATATGCATAGTCTCACTCATCTTTTGCAAACTAACGACTCACGCCTCCTTGCTTTCTCTAGAACCTGTGCGCTTTACGAAAAAGCTACAAGACACAACATTTAGGGTTGGCCAGCCACTGAAGCTTCAGGTCATGTACACAGGCAGCCAGCGCGTGCATGTAAACTGGACTAAAGACAGTAAACCGATCTGGGCTTCGTACAAATACAACGTCAAGACCACAGACAACTCCTGTGTCTTGGAGGTTCTCAACAGCGACAGGGAAGAAGCTGCAGGCAAATATTCCTGCGAAATATCCAACGCCACTAGCTCTGTCATCTGCCATGCTCATGTCAGATTAGGTAACTCCTCCTATAGTACTTATTTGCTAATTTGCTAACGCAGTTAAATCACAGCATTACTAACAGCGCTGTCACTTCTCTCAGAACCTGTGCACTTTGTGAAAAAGCTACAAGATACTTCGTACCACCTTGGCGATCCCTTGAGCCTGACATGTACGTACACTGGCAGTCCACGAATTAACGCGAGCTGGAAAAAGGACGGCACACCGATCTGGGCTTCTTACAAATACAACATCAAGACCACCGACTCCTCGTGTGTTTTGGAAATTCTCAATAGTGATTCAGAAGCAGCAGCCGGGCTCTATACTTGTGAAGTTTCGAATGCGGAAAGTTCCACCACCTGCAATGCTTATGTCATACGTAAAACTTCGAAGCCAGGTATAACATCCATAACACATCTTATTGACTGATGTAGAACTTTTAGTGTATGGAGCTACAGCTAATCTGCAAAAGCACAGTTATAGAAAGCAGGCGTCTCATTTGACTTCTGAGGCACACTTCTGTTCCGCTATCATTTCATTCTTCAAGAAATGGAAGGTTGTGGAATGGAAGCTAATCCAGTAGGGGGCTGGGACATCTGCTTTCTATAGTTCTCATTTATTTAAAGCGATATGTGTGCAATTTTTACTAGAGTTCATAAAGATTGGGTAGTTTTGTAAAATCTCTGCTGTATCGCTTTATTCTATAATTAATCTATAATTAATTCATAATTACACATTCAAGTATGAATTGTAATTATAAACTCTGCATGCTCACAATCAGCTTTGCATCTAACCACAATCATTGCTCCTCACAGAAGCAGTTCACTTCATCAGGAAGCTGGAGAACATAACATTCAGGGTTGGTGAACCAGTGACACTTAGGGTTGCATACACCAGTAGTTCGAAAGTGTACGTGAGCTGGAAGAAAGATGGTAAGCCGATCTGGGCCTCATATAAATACAACGTCAAGACCACGGACTGCAGTTGTGTCCTTGAAGTCCTGAACAACGACAGAGAAGACGCAGCAGGAAGTTACACTTGCGAAATTTCTGACGGACGAAGCTCTGATGTCTGCCATGCTTATGTGCAACTAGGTAACACTAACCCACAACACATTCTTTGCATTTTTGCTAGCGATAACCACTAATGCAACTCACATAGCTTTTCCACCCATTCCTCTTTTCCACCAACGTGCTGCTGCTGCTCAGCTTGTGCCTCTAAAATCTGTTTCTCTGTTAAATCGGGATATGAGGGTATGATTCTTCTCGGCCACCTTTCGTTTGCTCTTTACACGTCTTGCTTGCTTGGATCCCAAAAAGTCGGTCCCCAGAGAACCAGAAAATAATTGGACCTGAAGGAACTGTGTTGACATTATGAGTGCGCGTCTATAATATGAACCCTGCAATGGTTTATCTTTGTTTTTTTACCTCTGTGAGCTAACCAGCTTCGTTAGTTTTTTTCCTGCTCAAATCAGATTTCCTCCTATATTTGCCGTTGTTCTGCTTATCTTGACTCTCCTGACTGTTGACAAGAGTCAGTCGGTGTACTCAGCTGATCACTGCTTCATTGTATTTATCACATACTTGCGAAAATGCTGCTACTCATCTGTGCTGGTTGTTTTATGACGGTACATCACATAAACAACTGGCCACTCCTGTCGTGATGTTACAGTTCCTTTCATGCCATAGCGGAACCTTTTTGGTGCTCAGAGAGTCAGCATAGAACCGTTTTTTACAGTGTTTTTGTGGTAATAGAGAAAAAAAAAAGTTCTTCAGCACTGGCACTGGCCCTGGTGGAAAAGGGATACGGATGCTTGAAACTACAAAACTTCACGTACAAGTAAAACCTCCTCTTCTCACATAACCTCTAAGGATTCTTTCAGATACAACTCAACCACTTGACCTCCGCATGCAAAGATCGGTGATGTCTGTGAGTGACTTATTTCAACATTATCTTGACCTCTCTCAGAACCTGTGCGATTTGTCAAGAAACTTCAAGATGTCTACCACGAGTGTGGCAAACCCTTGAGGCTCGAGTGCACATACACAGGAAGCCAGAGGGTTTCTGTCACATGGACAAAAGACGACAAGCCGATCTGGGCCTCATACCAGTACAACGTCAAAACCACGGACTCCTCCTGCATTCTCGAAGTCCTCAACACCGACAGTGTCCAGGCGGCGGGAAAATACACATGCAAAATTTCCAATGCCGAAGGAACTGACATCTGTCACGCTCATGTTAAAATAGGTAACACACTAACACATTTGAACTCATGTCATTCTTACACGTAGATATACTTACTAATGCTGACATTGAGCATAGTTGTCAGTTCCCATCTTCAGTATCAGATAGCATTGTTTCTTGTGTGGTGCGGGTTGGCTGGTCCGCTTAATACTCAAATGTCCTAGAATGTGTTTTTCACAATTGGTGGTTAAAACATGTCATTTCCCAATATCTTAATGTGTTATCGCTCGAGCTAGCCAAATTGCAGTGATCCATAGGTATTGTGGAGTAAGTCTTGCGCAAGGAAGGAGACACTACCATAACGAGAGGGCCTTCATAAAATGTGAATTTCATAACATTTTAGAGTCACAAGAAGAATGTAAGGAGAGGACATACGTTCCCATCTTAGCTGTGCCTGAGACTGAAACCTTCATGGTCACTGGTAAAAAGCATTTTCAGGCCAGAAGTCAGAATCAGTTCTCTGTTTGTGATTCATAGTTGGTCAAGAGTGTGAAACATTTCTGATTGTTTCGTTCTGTCATCTTCGTGTTGTCTAACTGTTTGTGGCCAAGTGGCCTGGTGAGCTACCAGATTATTATTCAAATTTTGGTGCCCCAGTCTGATTTTCTTAACTTTGTCCCCACTAACAGAACAGAAAGTTCCTCCAAACTTCACCAAGAGGCCCTCAGAGTCCATGGTGGATTCAGTGGGTAAAGCAGTGAAGATGGAGGCTCGTGTGTCTGGCACCCAGCCTCTTAATGTCACATGGTACAAGGACAGTGCCGAAATCTACACCTCTGACAAATACGACATCAGCTTCGTAAACAGCGAGGCTGTGCTTTTTGTCCGAGACTCTGTCACTTCGGACAGCGGAATGTTCACCTGTGAGGCCGCTAATGAAGCCGGAAAAGCCTCATGTCAGGTTTCCCTCACCATCTCAGGTATCACCAAACATTTTACACTTTAAAGCTACATTTTTACTCATTTAAAAGTGCTAAGGGTTTGTTATTTTTTCTCCGTGAAGACACTGATGAATCTGTGGACTTTTTGGTTTAACCCTCTGCAATCTAAAATCAGTAGCAGATGGAACTGTGACTTTTGAATTTGACAGTCGTTCCATTGCAGGAGCAGATGGACAATGTGCAACTTGTCTGCAACGTACCATTAGCTGCTGGTTAGCTAGATGGTGTGATTTGCAGACAGTGAGCTGGTCTTCACTTAGTCATGCTACTGGTGGTGGCAGGAAAATGTACCTTTGGCTTTAATCTAATTCAGGAGAAATTGTGTCACCGTATTAGATAGACGAGCAAAAGTATTTTGAATGTTTTGATACAAATAACATTTGCAAACGGGAAAAATATTTGATAAAAAGCTGAAGAATAGGTGATAAGATTTTTTTTTAATAAATTAGTACTGAACACTAAACACTAATTATGTAAATATTAATTGAATTCCTTGGGTTTTAAGCTTAATTTTCATCTTGAGAGTTATCTTTAGCAGCATTTTTCCTTGCATCATCAAAAAAGTGTTGTCAAAGGATTTTTACTGTGCTGATTTGTTGACAAATTAAAGCCAAATACGATGAAAATCTTTACAACAACAACTGTAAAGGGAGGAAAGTTCAGCTCCATATCAGTTTTAGTGTCCCTTTGGTGTCAGAGTCAAATTTTGAGACCTCTTACATCTGCTTCTTGCTATATTCAGCAAGTGGGTTGTAAGTTTTTGTGCCAAAAAGAAGTATTTGTAGCTTTTTGTCTGCTTCATTCCACCACTTCTTCAGAAAGCGGCAAGGCTCCAAAATTCGACATCCCCCTCGAGCCAGCAGAGGTGAATGAGGGAGGGAAACTGAGCCTCCAGTGCCATGTTACTGGCACAACACCTCTCACAATCCAATGGATGAAGGACAGGAGGGAGCTGAGATCCAGTGGAAACACTAGAATCACATTTGTCAATGGGACTGCCTGCCTAGAAGTCAGCCAGGCCTCAAAGTCTGACGCAGGGGACTACCTCTGCAAGGCCACCAATGCTACCGGCAGCGATTTCTGCAAGTCCAGGGTGACCATAAGAGGTAACATAGATGTGCATTTTTGAACTGTCAATATGTAAAAACGTCATTGTGTATCCTATTGTCATGGTGAGTATTCTAATATTTTATTTCCATATCATGTGAAAAAAACATAATGAATAATATTCAGCCTTCGTCTGTTTCTCAATTTCATCCAAGACGAATTTCATGAAATGCGTCTCCTACTAACAATTTCCTTCCAGATAAAGGGGCCAAACCTGCCCCCACTGAAGCTGCTGCCCCCACAGTAGCAGCTCCCGTCAAACGACTTGACAATCTTTTCTTCATTGAGGAGCCCAAAAACATTTCTGTCACAGAGAGTAAGTACGATCAATTTTCACTTTACTTTTTGAAAGCTAAAATGCGTCCAGACATGTAGCACCATGAAGACTGCCATATTATATTAAACTGGCTCGCATGTAGATGAGTCACTACATCAAACGTGCAGCCAATGGTGGCTTTCAGCATGGTGGAGATGGGCAGTCTACCAGGGCCGTAGGGACAGATAATACTGGCATAAATGAGCATTTACTATTGCTAATCTGTGCGTCAGTGATGTCATGTCACCTTATTGGCCATTGAACTTTGTCGAAATGGGCGCCCTGTATGTAAGGATGATCGCCTCTTGATGGAAGGGTTGCCAGTTCGATTCCCTGATCCCCCTTGTCGAAGGTCCCTGAGCAAGTGGGCCTTGCGTGGCTACCTTGTCTGTCGGTGTATGAATGGGTGAATGTGAGGCAAACATTGTAATTGCTTTGGAAAAAAGCACTATTGAAATGCAGTCCAGCTAGCATTTATAGAAATGCAGTCCATTAAAGGCCCTTTCACATAGGAAACGGTGCTCGGAGCCGACTGGGTGAACCGTACTCTGCAGAAGTCAGTGCAAAATGAAGTTGGGGTTTACAAATCAGAAGAGGTCTTTTGTTTTGGCCAACAAGAAAGATGTATCTGTTGGGCTATTGAATTGGGACACATAACATATGGCCAACCTACATTGTTGAAACTTTACTCCTGAGTTCACCATACACCCATAAAGTTGTGTCGTATAGTTCAGCGATCTCCAACGCACACATTATTCCGTAGTTCAGCATGCGTGTCCGACACAAGTTTACTGTATTTAGCACTCGGAAGGAAAGCACTCTCAGTACAATACTTTTTTATGGCTGTAAAGTTCTGATGTTCGCACAGCAATCCCTGAAACGTGTGCTTTGGGGATTGATGTGTGATCATCTGTGTTGTCCTGCTCATTGGCGGTTGGACAAAACGTTTCTGTTGCAGGTTCTGGCTTGCTGTCTTTTTTCTATTGGCCGTGCCGAACTAGCGCTCGTCACATTTGCCTGACAGGAAGAGTGCTGGACAAAACATCCAATGTCCCATTAAAAAATTGAAGTAAAAATTACTTATTTTTAAATAGGTGAACTGACATCAGAATTGTCCAAATTAAAAATTGTGTTTGATCTAAAAGGAAGAATTTTATTTTCTTGACCTTAAACAGTTTATATTGACTGTTCTGATCCAGGTATGGAATTTAACAAAAGCTGTACCACGTTTGTCCTGGGTGTACAAACTGCTATGTCAGTATAAGGAAAAACTCTCCGAATGTTCGATTTGACTAAAGTGTA
>OMNV01029245.1:0-131212 GCA_900303265.1 Brotula barbata | reverse complement strand
GAATTTCATGAAATGCGTCTCCTACTAACAATTTCCTTCCAGATAAAGGGGCCAAACCTGCCCCCACTGAAGCTGCTGCCCCCACAGTAGCAGCTCCCGTCAAACGACTTGACAATCTTTTCTTCATTGAGGAGCCCAAAAACATTTCTGTCACAGAGAGTAAGTACGATCAATTTTCACTTTACTTTTTGAAAGCTAAAATGCGTCCAGACATGTAGCACCATGAAGACTGCCGCTGGACAAAACATCCAATGTCCCATTAAAAAATTGAAGTAAAAATTACTTATTTTTAAATAGGTGAACTGACATCAGAATTGTCCAAATTAAAAATTGTGTTTGATCTAAAAGGAAGAATTTTATTTTCTTGACCTTAAACAGTTTATATTGACTGTTCTGATCCAGGTATGGAATTTAACAGTTGGAATTTAACAAAAGCTGTACCACGTTTGTCCTGCGTGTACAAACTGCTATGTCAGTATAAGGAAAAACTCTCCGAATGTTCGATTTGACTAAAGTGTATTTGGTTGAATGTGTTTTCAATAAAACATGACCTTCCTGCTAAAATGTAAGACAAGAAATACCTAATGAATCTTTGGCAGGAAGTAGGTTATGTTGAAAGACCTCTGACCTTTGTAATAGCTCATTGGCTAATAGTAGCCTATCTTTTTCGGCAAACAGAGGGCACCGCGACCTTCATCGCTAAGATTGGAGGCGATCCCATCCCCAGTGTGAAATGGATGAAGGGCAAGTGGAGGCAGGTCAATCCTGGGGGTCGGATCTCTATACAGCACAAAGGCCAGGAGGCCAAGTTGGAGATCAAAGAGGTCACCAAATCCGATTCAGGCCAGTACAGGTGCGTTGCCTCCAACAAACATGGAGAGATCGAGTGCAGTGCCGACATGGAAGTCATCAAGAAAGAGGAAGTGGAAGGAATCGGAGACTTCAGGGCCAAGCTGAAGAAGTAAGTTTTGGGGGTTTTTTTTTCTTTGCTCCAAAATAAAAAGTGAACATTTGGAGGAAATTGTGAGATGATAGCTTTATGCTCAAAGATTCTAGTTGAAAGGGAACGCTAGAAGACCTGTAGGGAGAGTAGAACCATTACATAACAAACATAAACATTAAAAAATGTGCCACAAATTTTACACTGGAAGAGTTCATACCTCTACCAATGCTGACCGGTCCCCCAATTAAGACATGGACGCTGAGCCGCTACAAAATCATCTGTGTTTGCATCATTAAGAGGTAATGACAGGCAGAGAAGCCAACACATCTCCAGTTCTGCTGTCAGCCTTCTGATAACCTCAATGACTTCATTTCATTCATCTGCAGTTTGCATGTAATATTTATCTATACCATATAGCATTCATTATCTTTACCAAGTATAGATGGTAAGGTCACGGTGGGACTGAAACTCATCTCAGCAGTCATTGGGCAAGTGACACCCTGGACAGGTTGCCTGTCTATCATAAAAATGCGATACATTGTTGAGTCCTAATGTGGTCCGGATGGTTCTTGGCTATGCTGTACCTGTATGCGCTCCACGCTGACTTGTTTTCTGATCGGTGACAGGACTCCTTCCAAGCAAAAGAGCCCTAAGAAAGACGAAGACATTGACATCGTGGCGTTACTTAGAGGTCATGACCCTAAAGACTACGAGAGGATTCTGCGGGAGCACAACATCCACGATTACCGTGCCATCCTGCAGGCCGTGGAGTTCCTGAAGAAAGAGAAAGAGATGGAGACTGGAAAAGTGGTGAGAGAAGCATCTGGAAACCCCACTTTACAATCATTTAATCTTAGCTTGTTTACGCTAGGTTTTTTGCTCATCTGCACATTTGTTGTATTGCATATTTATGAAAAATGACGGGTTTTTTTGCACAACAGTTATTCAAGCTTCAGTTCATATGTGAGCTGGATGTGTATAATTTATGTTGCATAATATGGCACCATACACAATATATAATTCTTTGAAACAGGCAACTGGTTGAAAGGAAATTTACATCATTTTTGCAAACATTTGTAAAAAGAAGTTTACATATAAAATATGGGAGACAATTACCCCAGACTCAGCATGGCAATCTGCAAGGACAACCTAACAGTTATTTAAAATCCCTGCCAACCATCTTGAACAATCTTGGAACCCCTTAGCAAACATTCCTAAGACCTTGGCAGACCACTCATTAAGCCCACAACCACCATCCTTGACCAACCTTAGAGCCACTTACCAACCACCCCTAAGACCTTAGATGGACTGCCAAAATCAATAGTAGGATCATCATTCAATTGTGCCAGTGTGTTGGCTGTGCTAATGGAACCGTTTTAATGTCCTCCTTTAATGTTGTTGTGCAGGAATTGGAACGTGGAGGCCGCGTGCAGGAGGAGGACATGTCCAAACTCATTCAACAGCTGGAAGGACAAATTGCCTCTGAGGTATGCAGCACCCACAACACTACAATATACTGTATGTTTGAAAAGTAACTATTTAAGTCTGTACTGAAAAATCTAATTCATTTTTTGTTCTACCGAACTCATTCTGACAGCCAGCAAACTATATTTATCTTAGGTTGAGCCACAACAATAAATATTAAACATTAAAACTAAACTAAGGAAGTAAATGTTCAAATTAGGTGAGATTCTATCAACAAATAAGTCCATGTGACTTGGTGGAAGCCACCAAACACAGAGTTGCAGTTAATCTGACAGACCCCTGACCCCCCAAGAGGCTGGTTTGCAAACCCACAATAAATAAGAAGTAGTAATAACTTCTGCGCCTAACACATTAATGAGGAATCATCCAACAATGCATTTTTCTGGAGTTTATGTCATGCTACACTGGTCTCGTAACATATCAGTCAGTCTTTGCAAATATGTCAATTAATTGTTGGTAATTATTTTAAAACCACAGCCTGTGTCCGTGATGGAGGACATTTCGGACCAGACAGTAGCTGAGAGTCAGACCGCCACGTTCAGCTGTCAGATCCGGATCAACTATCCAGAGATCACGCTCACTTGGTACAAGGGAACCCAGAAACTTGACAACAGTGACAAATACGAGATCAGCTCGGTCGGTGACCGACACTATCTCGAAATCAAGAACTGCCAGTCCAAAGACCAGGGCAACTATCGTGTGGTGTGCGGTCCTCATATTTCCAACGCCAAGCTGAGCGTTACAGGTACAAATCATTGAAATGTGTCTGTGTGTTTATAAGATGCTTTAATTTTATTAACAGGTACCAAACATAAATCAGGTAAGAACTTCGATTCAGACTAACCAAACTCAAACTGACCTCTTTGAACCGGATGGTTCGGTTCCTTCTTATTTGCTTTGCTCTTCAATGTTTCTTCTGACTGACTTTTTTCATAGTGAAGACTAAAATAACGCAAATCATAATATTAAGTATAAACTAACATAAATCTGATGTCAGAAAGGTAAAACTAAGCTAACTGTCGTTATCTGGTTTTAGCTGAACAAATTCAATTCACTAAACGAATCCGAAGCATTGAAGTCAACGAACGCAACGCTGCCACCTTTGAATGCGAGTTATCCTTCGACAATGCCACAGTCATGTGGTACAAAGAATCATGGGAGCTCAAAGAGAGCCCAAAATATAACTTCAGGACCCAAGGCCGCCGACACTTTATGACCATCCGCAACGTAACTGCAGAGGATGAAGGTTTGTTCCAGAAAACTAAATCTGTCGCCTTAAACAATATTTTCGAATATATTAATACAATTAATTAAATTCAATTAAGTAATTACATGAAAGTTGCCTTTTTATACCTACATTTTAGTCTTTTTTCGTATCATGCAAGGCAGATTTATGAACATTTCAGAAAATGCTTTCTGCTACAGTAAATTAAATACTGTAGCATGTAAATTGGTAACTCAGAACCCCAGACCTTGCTGATAGCATAACCTCAGGTGAAAATTCTCACAGATACATCAGATAAAGTAAAGCCTCACAAACAGATTGACATGGTATACACAATCCAGATTTCGACTTTGTGGCTAAGTGATTTGGTGTCTCCACCTTGTCAGGCGTTTACTCTGTGATTGCTCGTCTGGAGCCGATGGGAGAAGCTCGAAGCACGGCCGAGCTTTATCTTTCAGGGAAAGGTGTGTACGTCTCCTCAGCATCAGTTCAAACTAATCCTGTGTTCCAACGGTAAAATAACGTTTGTCTGCATTATCCTTTCACAGAAGTTGGGTTAGGAAAGGTACCTCAAGGTGAGCATGTTAACATCGAAAATAATACAGTAAAACCAAACCCTCAGCGTGAAGTGAACAGCGTGAAATTAACATTTTAAGCCATAAATTCTACTTTACATCCTTCAAGTCACAGTGAAAGCGGTCTATTAAATTTCCTTGCGCATAATGATGATGATCCTGAGCTTTAGTCTGGTGCCCCTCACCGGACAATGCACGTCAGATCTGGGCAGATGCAGAACACACACTTTAAACTTGTTGAATAACACAACAATAAATAAACTATGTCCAACTCTTTCATTGTGACTTTTGTGGCTGCTTAGTATCAAATTTTCAGAAGATTTGTCAAGTTTTATTGTCACATTTTAGGCTAATGTTGATTAATCCACATTTATCTAAAAATGATTCATGCTAATGTTAATTAGTCATCATTAACTGAAGTTTTATGTATGACATATGACCTTCAGACATACCCGACACATCAGTTAAGGTGCCAGAAGCAACTTCTCTGGTTGTTTCCAGAGGTGAGAAGACTGGAACGTTTTTACCACATTAACATTTAAACTCATTTAACTAAACAAGCCACTCATAAAGTCTTCTTTTACCAAAAGATTCATCTGAAATGTATCACTACGAAGAGAGAACCGAAGTCAAAGGTACAAATCTGTGACTAAAACGAAGAAAGTACTACTAACGTTTTCTAATAAAAGGCAGGGTCCCTCATTTCATTACAAATTAAACCATTTTCCTTCATCCCAAAACAAACCTAATGTATTGTCGTCATCATCATCGTCATCGTCATTCACAACATGTACAAGTATGAACAAGTATTCAACTACTTGAATTGAAACAAAACAGCAGAGGATTATGACCACGTACGGAAAATTAAGACATGATTAAATCTGAATTTTCACACAAAAAGTGGAAATTCAGAGATTAAACTTCTAAATATCAGACTTCAGTCTAATTAAAATAGAAAATTATCATCTAAATTCTAAGATCTAGTTTTTTATTTTATTATTTTATTTTTCCTTTTATTACATCATGATTTGTATTTATTATTAAATTTCATAAATAAGATATATTTCACACTGGATTCTTCCTGTAAATTTGACTTTATTATTCCTAATAAGTATGGGTAATAAAATCAAAATTAATACTAGTGTAAAATTTTAACAGCAATAAATTTACATTCTGACCTTTTTCTTATCAAAATTAAATCATAAATCCCAGAAATTATTATTTTTTTCCTACATGGCATTAATTTTCTGCTGCACAAAGATCTCTAACAGTGTGCAACTATAAATCAGAAAAAAGTTTTCTCTCTAATTGTTCCTTATCCTTTAATGTGATAGCTTTTGAGAGCGTGACAATTCAGGAGGAGACGTTTTCGACTCGATACTTCGATACTCGTAAAGGTATCCACGTTGTTTCCAGCATCGTTATGTTCTGTACGATTCTCCATCCTGTTACTGTACGATCACTCATCATCTGCGTCTTCAAGACCTTGTTTTCTGTTGTGTTTCTGTGAACTTCTTCTTCATCAGTTGTTTTGTTTTCTTCTTCATCTTGTCCACATTTTGTCAACGAGTGTCTCTGTAATGTCAGAGATGTTTTGGTTTTTCTAAGCTCACACTTTTCCTCCACCAGTAGAGAGAAAACCAGTGGAAGAGTACATCGAGAGGACCCAATTTGAGATGCGCGAAGAAATCCGTCAAGGTACAGCAACATTGAAATTAAGACAAGCTGTTGGCTGCAAAGAAAAGCTTGCGGCTCCCATGTAACAAGCTTCGCCCCTGCTAGCCACTGTTGGTGTATATGCCCATTTTACGCGCTTCGGCATTTGACACACCAGCTTCGCTCTCTCTTTAATTACATTTTGACAAATTCAAATTTCTTTTTGTTTGTCTTTTGTCTGTCTTCTTCCTTTTTGTAAGTTTTATTTACGAAATTTTAACTCTCTTGTGCTGTTATTAACCCTCAAGCTTTCTAACGGCAGCAATATTAGAATAGTTTATAGTATTAACTTTTTTTTTTTGATATTTTAAGTTTCTGAAGATTACAAGATACCAACGGAGGAACCGTTTGACTCCGCAGCGCATCGTGCTGTCCAAGGTATTGGCACATATCCTCTCTTTTTCTGCTGAAAAATGTATCTTACTCATCCCCCTTGTGTTTGGACTTTGTGTCTTGTTGATCAGTCTAAATTAGACGTCCTTCTTACAATGTATGTATGTATTTTATGTTGTACGTTGATTACTTTATGTGTTTTCAGTGTAAGTGTAGCTCTTAAAAACCTGTTTGTTTGTAATGTTTGATGTTACCCGTTCTTATCGTCCAAACAACTGAAATGAATCATAATATTTTAAAGTACCTGAGGTGACGGGGTGGGAGCCTGAGGTTTTCGTCTCTGCTCCACGTCGACAGGAAGAACCTGGGTTCCAGGAAGGTAAAGTTCATTTAACAACTTTGTTTGTCATGTTAAGTTTGTCTTTTGTTTGTTGTCTTCAGTTCTCTTAAATCTTAATGATGTTCTTACATTCTTCACTCTCTTCAATGCAAAAATTGTATATATTGAACATACACCATGTTTCCTTGCAATTTTTCTGCTGGAAATAGTTGGTAAATTTCTACATACTTTTTGGTCATTGAGCAAAAAAAAATGAATTGATGTCAAATTTGATTTGCTTTGCTTCACTGTTTTTGCACATAATTTGAATAAATGTTTAGTTTTGGATTATTTAGCTCCAAAGACATGAAAACAGAGATGCTTGCTTTTTCTTTTCATATTTGTCAACTTTTTACACATATTTAGCATTTCAATCATTGAAATGTGTTAGTTATTTTTGAAAACAAATGACAGAGATATTTTACTCTTGAATGTGTTCTTTTGTGTTGTCACTCGTGTTTATTTACTGTTCTTTCAATGCATACTCAGCATTGTTTTCTTCTGTCTGTCAGTCTTGTCATTTTCTGTTCTTCCTCTTCACCCTAAATTCTTACACCAGTCTGTTTTTTATGTTAATGTTCTTTAATGTTTCTCTGTTAAACTTGAAGAACCCACAAAATTCATCCAGCCCGAATATGAAGAGTTCATGACCCATCCCAGAAAGGTCACCCCTGAGTCTCGCACACCAAAACACGCTCCAGAACCAGAAAAGGTTCCTGAAAGACCAAAGGCAACTGAGTCACAGGTGGCCAAAATTAGGCCTGAACCAGAACCATCAAAGTTTGAACCTGCTCCGAAGAAAACTCCAGAAGCTCCTCCGTCAAGAGGTAAAGTACTGAACGGGTTGTTCTTCTTGAAAAAATATGAAAATATCTTTTTGATTGTTTTGTGTTTGTGTCTCTTTGTGTCTTAATGATAACTTCTTGATTACTAACCTCTTTATTAGCTATCGTTTGTAAAGTATTGTGTAAATTGCAGTGAACACAATTTTAAGTTGTTTATAATATAAATCTAGAAATGAGTGTGAATGGTTTTAAGACGTCGGAATGGATTGAAAGCATCTGATGGGAAGTTGCACTTGTTGCAGAATTTGTGTATGTAAAAAAAAAAAAAATAGAATAAAATTTAAAAAAACATATGTAATATTCTCTTAAGTGACATCTGCACCTAAAGTGGAGGAACCCAAAATTCAACCACTTGCTGCCAAGATTTCCCCACCAAAGACAGAAGATGTTGGAACAAAAGGTATCGGAACGATAGCGTCGCTTTTCATCTTTGAACTCTTCTCTGTGTTGTATTGTTGGAATTGTTGTTTTTCTGTTGTCATTTTTTCACGTTTGTGTGGTTTTACAAGCACTCGTCAGAGTGAACGACCAAACTGATTTCTTAGTGATCTCCAGTAGATTACTGAACATATTTATGTTCTTTAAAGCACCAGATAAACCCAAACCAGGAGCAGCCAGGGTTCCACTCCCTGTAACAGAACCTCCTACACCTAAAGGTACCAGTCACTGACCACAGATATCTTTTGTCTTCTCTCTCACTGTTAGACACTCGTAAAGAGTGTCGTCTATTTGTTTCATGTAAGCTTTGATGACTAAATAGACAAAATGTTTTCTTAAGTGCAAGCTGTACACCGACAAGAAGAACCAGTAATTCAGCCAACTGTACCCAAGGTTCCTCCACCCATGACTGAAGCTCTTCTGACTGCAGGTACTGCCAAGATTCTCTTGATAGGTAGTTTGGTGTTGTGTTTAATGTCTGTCTTGTTTCTCAGATGGTTCATGTTTTGTGTATGGGGATCTATTATATCCCGCCTTTTCACTCCTTTAGTCAATCACTTGAACAATAATCATGCAGAAATGTCTTTAAGTGTCTTTTATTGTGCCAAGCACTCGTTAGAGTGTGACTTGCACATTTGGGTTTATCTTTTACAGAACATTGTTCAGAAAATAATCCTCTTAAAAATTTAATGTCATTTCAAGTTGTCCCAGAACCGAGGACACCTGGTCGTGTCACTGAACCCTCAAGAAAAGACTTACTGGCTGGTAGATCAGAGCCAGACGCGTCAAGCTATGCCCCTGCCGTAGCACCTTCAAAGACACATCAGGAGGCAAAATACAGTCCTGAACAACCAACCCAAGCTGTCAAAGTGCCAAAACCTATGACAGATACTCTAAAGGGACCGGAGCCAGTTGAAGAGCTGAAGTATTCAGAACCACAGAAGGTGCAAGAGGAACCAAAGATGATTCAGCAAGAGGCAAAGAAGCTCCCAGCACCAAAGAAAGTTCAAGAAGAATTGGTGAAGGTCCCAGAAACACCACAGAAAATTCATGAAGAGCCAGTGAAGATTTTTAAAGAACCAAAGAGGGCTCCAGAAGCACCAAAAACAGTGCCAGAAGGCAAGAAGGATCTAGAAACGCCAAAGAAAATCCACGAAGAGCCATTCAAGATTTCAAAAGAACCAAAGAGGGTTCCAGAAGCACCAAAATCAATGCCAGAAGAACTAAAACCGAGCTGGGGAGCACCATCACAACCACAAGGTATTGAAATGCCAAAACAAATTTCACAGGCAAAGTACCCTCAGCTGGAAGGTAGATACATGCTGAATTTCTAAAATGTACTTATTTACCTCTTTCTTGTTGTTCTTATGGCTTACATATTTAATCTTAAAATATTTTGGTCTTCTTAAGATAAGTCTTTGAGTGTTTTGTCTAAATGTTTGAGTTGTTTTGTTGATGGGTGTGTGGTACACAGTGCCCTCCACTAAAACAGTTAGCGAAAGACAAAACAAATTGCTAAACCAATGTTGGAGCCAGTATGCCCAAATTTGTAGAAATTCTTAAGAAATTTCAGAAACTTAGCTCCAAATGTCAATTGACAGCTTGATTGGATGCATATCTGCACCTTGGATAAAGTCATTCTGTCTGCTCCACCTAAACTCAACATAGCACAGCAGGCATAGTGATGTAGGAAATTTTTATTATTATTATATTTTTATTTACTATTATTTTTTCATTTCGTTTTAATAACAAGATCACACACATCAGGAAATTATTTGTGTTGTCAAATGTCTTTGTTGTTTTAATGTTTTATGTGTTGTTTTCCTCTTTGACACCAATCTATGGTGAAAATCTTCAACTTTATTTTAAATTCTATCTTATATAAGTTCAACTGAAGCCCGAGCATAAGGAAACAACAATTGTTCAAGACCACAAGCAGCCGAAGAAGATGAATGAAAGGGTGCGCCCCGCTGAACTGAGTGCAAGAGAAGAAAAAGAGATTAAAAAAGAAAAGGTTGTCAAGGAATTTCCCAGTTGGTCCATTGAAGGTCAGCAGGATGAAGATACAGCAGATGTAGTAGAATCTCTTGATACCTTTGAGTCAGCATACATTGAGTATCAGGTTGGTAGGCTGGAAGAAGAAAACATGGAAGGCGAACTTTTACCCCTGAAACAAGACCGTGAAGCCCTAACATTTGCACCTGGAGTTGCTACATTACTTCCAAAGGTCCAGGAGGATGCAAAGCAGGCAACTGAAGAAACCTCCAAAGCTGTTCAAGTGCCCAAGCTTATATCAAAGATCCCAAAATACACTCCCATGATTCCAGAAGAGACAAACATGCCAGAAGCACCAAAGAAGACTACAATATCGCCAGAGGAGCTTAAAGAAGAGCCAACAAAGATTCTGAAAGAGCCAAAGAAGGTTCCAGAAACACCAAAGAAGGTGCCAAAGAAGATAACAGGAGAGTCGCAGAGGGTTCCAAAACAACAAAAGAAGATAGAGGAGGAACCAATTACGGTTCCAGAATTATCAAAGAAGATCCCAGATGAGTCAAGAAGGTTTCCAGGAGAACAAAAGATGGTGCCAGAAACAGCAAAGAATATTCCAGACGAGCTTGTGAAGGTTCCAGATACTCAAAATGATGTGCAAGAACAGCCAAAGAAGATTCCAGAGACACCAATCAAGGCTCCAGGAGCCCTAAAGATAATTCAAGAAGCGCCTAAAAAGGTTCCAGAGGCACCAAAGAAGGTGCCGAAGAAAACAACAGGAGAGCCACGGATGGTTCCAGAAGAACAGAAGAAGATAGAGGAGGAACCAATTAAGGTAGCAGAATCATCAAATAAGGCACCAAAGAAGATTCCACAACAGTCAAGAAGGTTTTCAGAAGAACAAAAGAAGACAAAAGAGGCAACAACTAAGGTTCCAGAAGCACCGATGATGGTGCAAGAAGAACCAAAGAAGGTTCCAGAGGCACCAATCAAGGCTCCAGAAGCCCCAGAGATACTTGAAGAAGAGCCTAAAAAGGTTCCAGAGGCATCAAAGAAAATAACACAACCAAAGATTTCTCTTAGTCCATGTTCTGAAGTTGTTGTTCCTTCCAAGGTCTCTGTCCCTGAAGACAAAATCCCATTTCAGAAAGCAGCCCCAAAAGACAGTGTTCCTTCATCTTACATATTGCAAGAGACCTTTCCTGTCAAGATGTTTACTCCTAAAGATGAGGAAACCACTATGACAGGATCGCCACCAAAGAGGGAAGATGACATTATCAAAGCACAGAAGACTGACCAACAAATCTTTCAGAAAGGTATTCCTTAATCTTTTCCAAACTACTCAAGCTCGCCATATGATCGCCATAAGATCAACCCCTCTTGATAAACATCTTTTATTTGTTTAAATATGTCCTTTACTGACATCGCTTTTGATTCTTTCACTCTTACCTCTTAATTAACAAGAACTCTTGAATTAACCTTTGTGGTGTTAAAGAACGTCTTGTCTGTCGGTGGTCTGTTGATATGTCACATATATACTATGGACACATTCTTGTTTTGTTGTAATTTATCTGTATTGTTATTTGTTCCTGTTTGTTCCTGTAGTCACTTGTTCTCTTGCAATCTTTTTATCTTTCTTTTCTTGGCCATAATGTTGGCTTCTTGTATATCTTAAAGTACCTCCTCCTGAGGAGAAGAAACCATCTCCACAAATTTCAAAGCCCTCACTTCCTTCTGCTCCTCCAGCCAAAGTCCTACCCACTGCAGGTAGATGCTTGTTTGTGTTTAATAACCTTAGCTGGCTAATCAAGGCAGCAATTCTGTTTTTCTAGTCTCATATCGTTCCTCTGTCTAGTGTTTCTGTTTTCTATGTTGTCTAGCCCTTTGTGTTCGGGCCTACCAAATTTTTAATTTTGGTGTTGTTTGTCAGGTATTGACTCTGTTTGTTGTTTTCTTGGTTGTGACTTCTGACAAATTGTACCCAAAGTGCCTCCTGCTGAGGAGAAGAAACCCTCTCCACCAGGTCTAAAACCAACTCCTGAGCCTCCTGCAGAGAAACTTGCTCCGCTGGCAGGTAGTTCTTCATTGTTTGTCTCGTCCGTTTCCTGTTGTTCATCGTTGTACGTCTTTTGTCTCTACTGGTCTTACATCTGTCCGTGTTTCTCCACACCTTGATGACCATCTTGTTCCCTTGGTCATGATCTTGGCATCTTTACTATTTTAAAGTGTCTCGACCAGAAGAAAGGAAACCATCTGCACCCACTCCAAAGCCTACACCTCCTGCTACTGTAGCCAAGGTGGAGCCTCCTGCAGGTAGTTCTATATTATCTGTCTGGTATCTTGTCTGTTTCCTGTTTTTCACTGTTGTGTGTATTCTGTCTCAATTGGTCATACATCTGTCTATGTTTGTCCACATCTTGGTGACCATCTCGTTCCCTTGGTCATGATCTTGGCATCTTTGTATTTTAAAGTGTCTAAACCAGAAGAAAGGAAACCATCTGCACCAATTCCAGCGCCTACACCTCCTGTTCCTATAGCCAAGTTGGCGCCTCCTGCAGGTAGTTCTATATTATTTGTCTGGTATCTTGTCTGGTTCCTCATCACTGTTTACATGTTCATAATTGTATATCTTCAGTGTCTATTCATCTTACATCTGTCTGTGTTTGTCCAAATCTTGGTGACCACATTGTTCTCTTGGTCATGATCTTGGCATCTTTATATTTTAAAGTGTCTCTACCCGAAGAAAAGAAACCATCTGCACCAACTCCAAAGCCTACACCCCCTGCTCCTGTAGCCAAGGTGGCGCCTCCTGCAGGTAGTTTTATATTGTTTGTCTGTTATCTCGTCTTTTTTCCTCATATCTGTGTACTTGTTAACAGTTGTACATCTTCTGTCTCTGCTGGTCTTACATCTGTCTGTGTTTCACCACATCTTGGTGACCATGTTGTTCTCTTGGTCATGATCTTGGCATCTTTACTATTTTAAAGTGTCTCCACCAGAAGAAAAGAAACCATCTGCACCAATTCCAAAGCCTACACCTTCTGCTCCTGTAGCCAAGGTGGCACCTCCTGCAGGTAGTTTCATATTGTTTGTCTGTTATCCTGTATGTTTCCTCATCACTGACTACTTGTTCACAGTTGTACGTCTTGTCTCTATTATTCTTAACATCTGTCTGTGTTTCACCACATCTTGGTGACCATGTTGTTCTCTTGGTCATGTTCTTGGCATCTTTGTATTTTAAAGTGTCTCCACCAGAAGAAAGGAAACCATCTGAACCAACTCCTAAGCCTAGAGCTCCTGCTCCTGTAGCCAAGGTGGCGCCGTCTGCAGGTAGTTCTTCATTGTCTGTCTGTTATCTTGTCTGTTGCCTGTTTTCCACAGTTTTACGTCTTCTGTCTTTATTGTTCTTACATCTGTCTGTTTCACCACATCTTGGTGACCATGTTCTTCTCTCGATCATGTTCTTGGCATCTTTGTATTTTAAAGTGTCTCCACCAGAAGAAAAGAAACCATCTGCACCAACGACAAAGCCTACACCTTCTGCTCCTGTAGCCAAGGTGGCGCCTCCTGCAGGTAGTTTTATCTTGTTTGTCTGTTACCATGTATGTTTCCTCATCACCGATTACTTGATTACTTGTTCACAGTTGTATGTTTTCTGTCCCTACTGGTCTTACATCCCTCTGTGTTTCTCCGCATCTTGGTGACCATGTTGTTTTCTTGGTCGTGATCCGAGCATTTTTTTATTTTAAAGTGTCCCCACCAGATGAAAAGAAACCATCTGCACCAACGCCAAAGCCTACACCTTCTGCTCCTGTAGCCAAGGTGGCGCCTCCTGCAGGTAGTTTTATCTTATTTGTCTGTTACCATGTCCACTTTCTAATCACTGATTATTTGATTACTTGTTCACAGTTGTATGTTTTCTGTCCCTACTGGTCTTACATCCATTTGTGTCTCACCATCTTGGTGACCATGTTGTTCTCTTGGTCATGATCTTGGCATCTTTGTATTTTAATTGTCTCGTGCAGAGGAAAAGAAACCATCTGAACCAACTCCTAAGCCTACACCTCCTGCTCCTGTAGCCAAGGTGGTGCCTCCCGCAGGTAGCCCCTTCGCTTTGTTTTGTAGTACTGATGTTAATACTGTTACTGTTCTTTCTAACCAAGTTTCTGATAACAAAACACAAAAACATAATGCAGCATCTTATCTGTTGTTGTGTTGGTGTGGATAATGTTTTTGTCTGAGCTGCCTCTCATTTGTCTGTTTTATACTTTTCTTCTTTCTTAACTAATCTTTCACTGCCTCGCCTCATTGTATTCTAATGTACTTTTCTTATCTTGCGTCGGTCGTGACCTGTGCTGTTTTGTACTCTTAAGTGTCTCCTCTAGAGGAAAAGAAACCGTCTCTGCCCACAACAAAGGCCCCAGGAGAACTGGCCGGTCCTGCTGCAGGTAGTTTCTAGTTTGTGTAATGTCATGTCTGCTCCCTCTCTCACTTTTAACAATGAACTATTTAACTTTGTCTGTTTTAAGTACCTGTCAGATCTTTTACCATGTGCTTATCACTTTTGTAATCAAGTTGGCATTCTTATAGCTCAAATTCCAACATTGGAGAAGAAGCCAGCGCAGAAGATACCATCTCCTCCAACAGCCGTAGAGGCTGAACCCTCCCCTATTTCAGAGGAAATCTATGTCCCAGAAGGTAACATTACGTCTAAAGGATGTTTTTGTCTCTTTTGTTTGTCACCCACATTAAAGTGTAAATCTTCATCCAAAGAAGTCAATTTTCTCAGTCTGTAGTTTGTATGCAATTAACGACTAACTCACAAATCTTTTTCACTTTACACCACCTTTTGAATCATGTTGACTTTAATGCCTGTTGAAGTCTTTGCACCTGCTCGTGGGAAGTAGGTAGTTGTTTATGTAAAATATTCTCAAAAGAGAAATGTTTTAGGGAGGCATGACACACTTTATCATCTCATATAACTGTTGGCTATTTTGAAAAGATATTGGCTTTATTTGTTGAATATGACGCTTTTTCCTGAGACAGTTTGTGTTTTTGTTTGTACAAAAATTGATTTTATTTAAATTCTTGCAGACATGGAACCAGTTACAGCACCTGGTGGAACATGGAAAGGTATATACTTCATTAAAGTCTTTAAAATAAATGGTAATCTGTATTTACTGTACTTTATTTTCAAATGTTACGGCTGCATTGTTAATTTCCTTTGTGCTCTTGAGTCCTATGTTTTATGAGTCAAGTGAGATGTTGTGTGTCCTGTTTGTTAAGTTTTTTGTCTTTGTTACAAATCACCTATTCAATACCTCAACCACAGAGCCAACTCTTAAGCAAATGGCTAAGATTCCAGTTCAAGAGACAAAGACTCCCAAATCACCAAAACAGAGGAGCAAATTCACCAGAACACCCAAAGAAACTGAAAAAGAGCCAGAAGTCATCAAACTGAAGAAAGTTCCAGTGAAACCGCCGGAGCCGGAGAAGGAAGTATTTACTCATAAAGCAGAAGTGACGCGACATTATGATCAAGAACAAACAGTTCACAGCCTTCATGAAAGAGAAGATAGAGAGATAATAACACTCGGGAGAACAGAACGTGTCTTCACTGCAGAAGAACAGACGATTAGTTTGGCCCATTTTGAGGAAGCAGAAAGGGTTGTCATTGAAGAGAAAGCAGAGAAAGAAGGATGGAAACGATCACCAAAATCACAAAAAGAGGAAGACTCAGACACATTGAGTGTAGATAAGAAGAAGATAACCAAACTGCCAAAAACAGATAAACAGCAAGAGCCAGTTAAGTTGAAACCGTTTGAAAAACCAGAGAAATCTGACGAAGGACCACAAAAGATCCAACTGAAAAAGGTGCCAACCAAACCCATAGAGCCCGAGAAAGATGTCATAACTCAAAAAGCTGAGGTGACAAGACTTCATGATTCAGAATTTACAGTTCATGCACTTCAAGATAGAGCTGATCGAGAGGTAATAACACTCGGGAGAACTGAACGTGGCTTCAAGGCACAAGAAGAGGCATCTGAAGTGGGTGTTGGAGAAAAACCTGAAAGTCTTGAGTTAGATGATGAAAAGACAAAATGGACAAGAACCCCTAAAGTGCCAAAAGATGAAGAACCTGAACCAGATTTTGCTAAAAAGAAAATTAAGAAGTTGCCAAAGGGACAGGAGGAACCTGAAACAGTGGCACTGAAACCATTTAAAAAACCACAAAAACCCAAAATACCTGAACCACCAAAACCTACAAAAGAAAGCGAGGCAAAGAAAGATACCATGCATACGTCGGTTAAGCGTGGTGAGATGCTTGATAGAGCCGAACCCAGTGCTGCTGCAAGACACAGAAAAGATGACGAAGCTCCATCCCTGGTGCCAATTACAATTAGTGATGTCAACAAAAACCAGAAAGAGGTCCCTCTGAACCAAAAAGTGGGCAAAGTACCACAAGATGAAAAATCTACAGCTGCTGACAAACTTCGCGCACTCCCTAAAATGATCTCCACACCAGATAAAGAGCAGGAGCAGGTCATGTTGAAGCCTTTCACCAAGACTCCCAAAACTGAAGAAAAACCTGAGCAAGAAGTTGACGAAGATAAGAAGAAGCCGATTGACAGAAAGGGGCCCAGTCGAACCCCAGGAGGTGGAAGTCCTAAAGACCTCAAGGAACAAGAGCTGAGGAAACTGGAAAAAACTCCAACACCCAAAACAGAGGTTGAGAGACCTCACAAGGAAGAGGAGCCAGTTATTCCCCACAAGAAGCCCAGTCCTTTAGGAAAGAAAGAAGTGATCCAACAGAAAGAACCAGATGCCACAAAGAAAGTACTGGAACCGGAAAAGACCCCATCGCCAAGAGTAGGTAAAGAAAAGGTAGTAGAAGAAGACATCTTACCTAAACCTCTTGACGAGCTCAAGAAAGCTGAGCTGAAAAAGACCCCATCACCGAAGCCTAAAGAATTAGAACAAGTCCCTGTGGAGAAGAAGCCAAGTGCTGAAAAAGTGAGAAAGCCCCCCAAAACTTCACCAAAAGATTCCGTTGAAGCTGTGAGTCTAAGAAAAGTCCAGAAGAAGCCAACACCAGAGGAAGAGAAAACTACGCAGCCAGGGAAAATTCCCCTGGCCAAGGAGATCTCTCCTGGGGCTGTGCAGATGAAGAAGATCCCCACCCAACAAGAGGAGGAGGTATTTGAAGAGGAGGAAGAAGTGATAGAAGGGGAAGAAGAGGAGGAGGCCTGGGGCTGGGAGCTCGTTCCAACAGATGACTGGGAAGGGGTAGATGGGGCACTGGAGACTCCAGGCATGCCTGGTGGCAAACGAGGTGAGGCAAAGGCAGCAAGCTCTCCCGCCAATGATCCCTCTGACTCTTCATCTCATCTAAGATGACTCATCTAATCTAATCATCAAGTCCGCTCTTCATCCATCTACAGTCATTCATTTATCCATCAATTGTGCTGACCTTTTACACCATCAGTATCCATACTTGTTCATGTCATTGTCATACCGTCATTATGTTTCTTTCCATGTCATCATCATACCGTCATTATGTTTCTTTCCATGTCATACTCGTACAGTCATTATGTTTCTTTCCATGTCATTGTCATACCGTCATTATGTTTCTTTCACTGTCATTGTGCACAGGGGGTCTGCGTTTCTGTGTCTATCATCGTGTTTGATTGGGCGCCTGCTCGTTCATTGTTTTATTTTCTTCACTGTTTTCATCAATCCACTGTCCTCACGTGATATGTCAGCATTGTTTTGTTAAGGTCTTATCACGTTTTAAAAATCCAAAAAAACATCTTTATGAAATAAATTTCCCAAACTCATCCTATTGTTTCTTATCCAGATGGAAAACCAACAGATGAGGCAGCCAAGGGCAGAGGCAGAGGATTTGGGGGTGAGACTATAGTCACGTTAGCTAGCGCTCGTTTGTCCTAATTGTGATGTTAAGGTAAAACATTAATTTGTGCTGCGGCAAGTAGCTTTTAACTTCATATGTTAAATGTACAATCTGTGTCTTTCTCATCGTATTGTTCTAACAAATCAAAAATGTTATTTGTCTTTCATCTTGACTTGTGACCTTTTGTTGCCAATAGGCTCGCAAGCTCTCATGATTCTTAACATGGAATTTGAAATGATACATTTTAACGCATGAAATCTTGATTTTGTCATGTTTGTTAGCTATAGCTTATTTCATTACAACTCTGTTGCGGCATATTTCACTAAGTTTGCATTTTAAAGATGGTGAATGGCCAACTTTTTGGTTTTAAAATTCTTTTCATCATGTCATTATTTTCTCTTTTTGTTGTTCATCTGTAATGATGTTTGCTTTTTGCTTCTGTCATGATATTATTTTTGTGTGAAAGAAAATAGGTGAACAGTTCCATTTAGCATTTTTCTCCTTTGTATCTGACATTAACTTGATGATTATTTTCTATTTGACGGAGCAGCAAGGCAAACCCCATCTCCTGGTGACACTGGCCGGGGCCGAGGCCTTAAGCCCGGTGGAAAGGGCCCCTCACCCCCAGAGGATCCATTTGGTGGGTTCAAGCTGAAAGCTGTCCCCCTGAAGTTCATCAAGAAGATTCAGGACATCGTGCTGCAGGAGGCGGAGTCTATCGGATCGTCCGCCACATTTGAGTGTGACATCTCACCCTCTACTGCCATCACATCCTGGATGAAGGACGGCAGCAACCTGCGTGAGAGCCCCAAGCACAAATTCACCTCTGATGGCAAAGATCGCAAGCTGCACATCATCGACGTGCAGCTGTCAGACACCGGCGACTACACATGTGTGGCCAAGAACGCCGGCAAGGAAATTTCCTGCACAGCCAAACTCATCGTTGAAGGTAAATGGTTGTTTTTGTTTATATTTTATTCATTAAATCGAAGTAAATTGAGTCTTAATCTGAGTCCAAAGTTTAATTTCAAATGTATTCTGTAATACGCCTTCATTTGGAATTGTTTTATTTGATGCTTAAAAAGCTTATATTGAAAGTTTTGGCTTGTGAAGATCGGGACTTTGCTGCCAGTCTTCTCCCCAACAACAATCTCCACCAAACGGGTTACTCTTTGAGTCACTGAAACTCTCCAGTTTTGAGAAATATTTACTAAAAATGATAAAGTAAATGAGTGCGTATTTTCTGTATGAGCTGCTCCTAATAGCTATCCTCTATTTTTCAAACATATGAATAATTGGTGGCCAGGTTTTCAAAAAATTACCAGTGTCTCAAAATGATCTTCCTTGCTGCTCAGAGCTTCCTGTGAAATGGGTGACGGAGCTGGAACCGGAGACATCCTGCATCAAGCTGCAGCCGATGTACCTGACCTGTGAGCTGAACAAGGAGCGGGACGTGGTCTGGAAGAGGAACGGGAAGATCCTGAAGACCCAGGCTGGAAAGGTGGCCATCAACATCATTGGTTTGCAGCATGCTGTGACTGTCCAAAACACTACAGAGGAAGACGGTGGGATGTACACTTGTGAGGTGTCTGGACAGGAGGAGGTGAAGACGTCAACCAATGTCAAAGTGATTGGTAAGCAAGTGGCTAACATGTTAAATGATGGATGAGTATTTCAGCAGTAGCAGTAGACACAACCCTGACCACACCACATATCTTGTCCGAGGTCTTCTAACATGGCACCCTTCGAATCTGATGCTCCAAACCTGAGCAGAGAGAAGCTAAGAAATATTTACACATATTTTTAGGGTGAATTAATTTGAGGATGTAGTTTCCTTCATCATCACTGTGACAGAAAGCTCTGACTCGGGCAGCTTTATGTGTCATGTGGTCTTGTCAGGTTTGACAATGGGGTTGCTCCCATAGTCTAGCCCAAAGAAACATAAGATTTCAAATTAAACGTATAACCTAGCTTGAAAACTTTTAGTCCGTACTCTAATGAGAAATTCTACCTCATCAGAAATCATTAAAGACTGGCTGGTGAAACCTCTGAGAGACCAGCATGTGAAACCAAAGGCTAAGGCCACGTTCAAATGTGAGCTCTTCAAGGAAACGCCTAACTGGAAGTGGTTCAAAGGTGACAACGAGCTCACGCCTTCCGACAAGGTTGAGATCAACAAAGATGGCAAAGACATGACACTCACCATCAAAAACTGCCAGCCTGATGACGTATCAGACTATACCATCGCAGTGGAAGATCGCAGATACTCAGCAAAACTGACGCTCGGAGGTTTGTGAATACAGTGTGGGAATAGAACAGAACGGCCTCTGCAAAGGTAAGATCATCGAATATTTTTTTATTTGTGTTATTAACGTGTTGTGTGTGCTTGTTCAGAGCGTGAGGCTGAGGTCCTGAAGCCCCTCCGTAGTGTGGAAGTCGTGGAAAAAGAGGAAGCAAACTTTGATACTGAGATCTCTGAGGACGACGTGGTTGGCGAGTGGAAACTCCGGGGTCAAGTCCTGTTGAGATCGCCGGTAAAATTTGACTACCATAGTACCAGTCCTGTCATACTAAAATATGATTATGTCACTTACACACTCAATAATCGGTGGGTGTGTAATCACCATGATTTCTGTGTCAAAGCCATGACTCTAAAAGGTTATTTAATCAGATTTGCCTCAGACTTGGCAGTTTGACTGGGTTTAGGTTCCTGACCACCACTATCTATCTACAGTATCTATTTATTTTTTAGATTGTGCAAAGTCACAAGCATAGATCAAAGTTTTAGCCCAGAGCTACTGAGTGGAGAATAGATAAACATTCAAAAGGTTTAAATGGAGTCCCTGTGCAGAATGCGTTATTATGTGACTCTGAATTGTACAAATTTGTTCATATTGTTCGAAACAAAATGTAAATGACCATTCATAAGTTTTGGGTTTTGTTCACGTCCTTGAGGGTTTTTCCTTATTGGCTCCTGACTTCTGAAGGGCCCACCTTGTTGAATCTGCAAAAATTCAACTATTTAATTTTTGGACCTGACCAGGAAGTAAGATCATGTCATTGCCACATAACATGTCTCGTTAAGGTAAAAGCCCTGGGGTATCCAAGAAGATTTTTGACAGTGCTACATACTGGTTCAGGCAAATGGGAAATTAGGTTATATCACACTAACCATTTATCCATGGGACTGTAACATACCCTGAACTAAGCAAATAAGTAAGTAGCAGAAGCAAAGCCGATCTCAGTAATGCTGTGGCGAATAAACATAAAAATTCTACATGTGACCTTTAGGCTATGCCATAGGAGGACCTTAAAATATTCAGACTTATACTTCATATACAAAGATGATGGTGAAGATGCCATACAGCCAGTTGAGGGACTGTAGCATCTCTCTGACTTTGTGACATCCTCGTGGTTTCTGCATGAGTTACACAATCCTGTTTTCATCTTACCTCACACATCAGAATTTTCTTATATAACGTAGATACTCTGGGATTTATTTATTTTTTAATTTTTCATTACTCAAATCATGTGTTATCTTCTTTTTAAGACATGCGATATTAAATCGACGGGCGGAAAACGTTTCCTCACCTTGAAAAACGTCCAGTTGGATCAAGCCGGTGAGGTGTCCTATCAGGCTCTGAATGCCGTCACCACCGCCATACTCACCGTAAAAGGTAAACAGTCACTCCGGAAGGGTCCTGCTTTTGTGTCTGTTTTTTATTTTTTTGTTTCGTCTGTTGCCTGCCTGTGCTTTTGTCAGATTTGTCTTGCAGACGGGCAAAGGTGCAACGACGGTAAGGATTCTTGCTCTTGTAAATAACTGTACCATTGTTCGCACCTCCCAGAGATCGAAATGGGCTTTGTGGTGCCGCTGAAGGATGTCTCAGTGCCCGAAAAGAAACAGGCTAAATTTGAATGCTCTATCACCAAGGAGCTGACGAAGGTCATGTGGTTCAGGGGGACTGACATCATCACCCCTAGCCCTAAATATGAAATTATCAGTGATGGAAAGAAACACATGCTGATTATAAACAGCTGTGAGTTTGATGATGAGGCGCAGTACTCTATTGAAGCGCTTGGCCAAAAATCTGCGGCTCAGCTGACGGTGGAAGGTAAGTAGATTACAGACGCCACGGTTCACGTTTCTCTGTCCTCTGTGTTGCTGCTTGTCTGCATTGACTTGCTGTATTCCAGGCATAAGGCTGAAATTCATTCAGCCGCTTCAGGATCAAACCGTCAAAGAGGGTAACACGGGACGATTTGACCTTGAGCTGACTCACGACAAAGTACCGGTGGTGTGGTACCGGAATGAAATGAAAGTCCACGTGAGCAGAACAGTGCTCACCCATGTTGACGGGAAGAAACACAGTCTAGAAATGAGGGAGGTGACTATGGATGATACCTGCCAGGTTAAGGCAGAGGCCAAAGGAATTTACTCAATGGCAAAACTGACCGTCATAGGTAAACAACTTCCTCTTTATTCTTCTTTTGACTCTTTTTTCTTCTCTTGTCCTTCTTCTTAGTAGGTATGCACAATATATCAAATAAGACAGTGGTACTCAGTATTATGGTAGAATGTGTACGAGTGTTGGATCTGACAGAAACCCAGAGAGGGCGTGCAATATCTTTTTCCTTTTTTTTCCCCCAAGATAAGATCAAATATATTTACAGCATCACATACCATCACATCACTGGCTGTTTCTAGAACATGGAGATGCTTTGTTTTAGAAAAAATTATGTTGAGTAAGAGAGTCAATGTACACAAAACACAGAGACAGACTGTTCACACTGCTACTAGTGAAATTAAATGAGCTTATTTTCTCCAGGACAGAACAAAAAATAGAGAAGTGACTTAATGTTGACGTAATCATGAGACAAAAAATATACATTGACTTTAGAAAGTCCTAATCCTTTCATAGAGTGTGTGCATGTGCTGCATAGTTTTAGTGCTCACTCTTTTAACAGAAAGGATATGAGTGTATTTCATCAGGTGCATCATGGGAGTTGGGGGAGGAAAACATTCTGATTTGTGTCATTTCCCTTGCCGTCTAGCCTTGAAAACAATCTGGTTATTGCTCGTCCTCTCGGTCTCTGTCAGCAAAAACCCACAAACCGTACTCTGTATGTGCATTCCTCTCTTTTTTCCCTTCGATGACTTGGTCTTTTAGGCGTCTGTGAGGGCGCTGTGGTTCTTCTTTTTGATAACTTTCCTACACATAAATTTGAGGATTTGGGATAAGATTTAACAGATTGTGTTAGCATCTCAGCAATTGTGTACAAAAAAATAAATAATGACACATAGTTTGTAAATGATTTTATAGTTATGTATAGATAGAAATATCTTCATGCAAAGGTGATAAGTGCTGAGAAATGAAGGTTATGAGAATTGAGGGTTTTAACTTAAAACCCAGGTTGAGCTCCACTTTGGCTTATCAGAAAACACAAATAAGACAAGTGTTGTGTATGTTTCATGTTAGCTTGCAGCAATCTTATCCAATCTTTCTTCTTCCTACACAGTATTTTGTCTTGTCTTCCTCAAACTGACCATATTTTCGTTGCGACTCTGTTACAGAGGGCGATGCCGTGTTCATTGTCAAGTTGCAGGACTATACTGCCACAGAGAAAGATGAGGTGACTCTGGACTGCGAGCTCAGCAAAGATGTGCCCGTGGTCTGGTATCACAATGATAAGGAGATCATCGCCTCTAAGATGATGGTGATGAGAGCCGAGGGCACACGGCGAACTCTGGTCCTGAAGAAAGTGGAGGACAAAGACAAAGGGAAATATGTATGTGACTGTGGGACAGACAAGACTGTTGCCTCCATCAACATCGAAGGTAAAGCACATAGGAAAATCAGTTACATCGCAAAAACCGGTTACATTTACTTTGTACACATATTTTTTTTCTTTCACAACTGATGAAGTTGTAGTAGTGGGTAATAACAGGACGTCAGCCAAAAGCAATTATCCTAATTCCTTGTAAAATGCGACTGTCGCAGTGAGGTGATTACACTTCAATTCAGGAAACTTTATTTGTCTTTGAGGGGCAATTCAAGGCACAAAGAGTAGTTGTACGAACATAGGAATTAACAATAAAACAAACAACTGTACAGTTTAGGATGATGCGAGGTGAGAAACAAATATTCAGTGCAAATAAACAATAAAAAGAGTAGCATTTCTAAACATGAGCAGCATTATTGTACGTAAACGTGTCAAATAAATATCTGTGTGTATATATGTGTATATTTACATGTATAAACAGATACAGTATAACTGAATAAATATCTTAGCTTGAACTCCCTAGTGGATAAAATGCTCACCTTAACAACTCTTAATTAGTTTCCTCATCTTTCCTTCCTCATGTTTTTTCTCTTTAGGTGTCACAGTGAGTTGACAGTGTTAGCAACTGAAATTTGTTGAAAATAGCTTTATCATAAACTCGTCGTCAAGTTCCTTATGATGTGTCAACAAATTATCGTGATAGTGTTAGGGGTGCACAAACTTAACCTTTGGCGCTGTTGTGGTGTTTGTTGTTTGGGGAAAGAGTAAGAGAACAGACACCTACAAATCTAAAAATGAGGAAACTAAGCAGGAATTAGGAGCTTTGCACCACAACTGTTGTACATTGGTGTCGTTCTTTCTGTAGCTTTGTGTCTTCTTGTGAAGCGAGGCAGTGGAGTCCAGACTTTTTTATTCACAGTTTTCTCTCCTCGCCTTAAGTTGTAAGGCGAGGATGTGATTTCCTTCCTATCGTCTTTTTCTTACAAAAATGCCATTTTTACATTATTTTTTTACTAGAAAAAAATATGATCAGCCTTTGAAATTAAATGTAAACTTTTACAACCTAACCTAAATTTTCTGGAGCATTTCTGACTCTTAATGTATTTTTCCTCAACTAGCTCGTGACATTAAGGTGGTTCGGCCTATTTATGGCGTGGAGCTGTTTGACGGAGAGACAGCTCGGTTTGAGGTGGAGATCTCTGTGGATGACGTCCACGGCCAGTGGAAGCTCAATGGAGAAGTCCTGAGTCCTTCAACTGTGAGTGCCAAGTCATGTTTACCAACACCAAACAACTTTTTATTCTACTTTCATTTTCTGTAATCCTGATGCATCATGAGGTTAAAATGAGGGCGCATAATGACGTGTAAATAAAGTACAATGAAGCAGAAAATGACAAAAAAATGACTGAATGATATTTGCAGGATGTTGACATCATCGAGGAGGGCAGCAAACACACGTTGATCCTATACAACTGCAAAGTGCCCATGACCGGTGAGGTGTCATACACCGCCGCTAACGCCAAGTGTTCCGCAAACCTGAAAGTCAAAGGTAAACATTAATCACCCAAAATCATCATAAATTAGTGATCATTGTGAACTTTAAACATTAAACTTAATTGTTACAGTCTTATTTTTCACATGAATACCTGTACAAAATATATTTATCATTCTGACGAGGAAAAGGAGTTTTTGAGGTATACTTTTTGAAATGTTTATTTTCATAGAATATTGCTGTGTTGATAACATTTATTAATATGATTTAGTTGCTGTCTGCTGTTTGTCCATCGTTGCATATTTTTATTACAGATTTTAAACATATTAGCAACTCAAAGTGGTTTACAAAGGGTGCAAAAATAAAACATAAATGACATTAAACAATATAAATGGCAAATACAGTAACAAAAATTATTACACAATTAGCAGAAAAGAGAGAGACACTGCCAGTTTATGGGACTGTAGTCACGTGGTGAGAGAGCAGTGTAAGTCGGTGTATCATCTGCGTAGCTGTGGTACGCAGGCCTATCCTCTTTCAGAATTTGGCCAACTGGGATCGTATTAAGACTGAATAAAAGTGAAGACTCAAGCCCTGGGTCATTCTGCGTGATATGACAATCCAATCATATTCATGCCCAATAGCAACAACATATCCTCCAAGTTCTAGATATGACGTGAACCAGCTGAGGATCTCACCAGGTGGTCCAACCCAATTCTTACAAATGTACATCTCAATCCTCTTCTATTTTTCTGCAGAACTACCACTCAACTTCCTGACACCGCTGAGCGACGTGCAAGTGTACGAGAAGGATGAGGGAAGGTTCGAGGCCGAGGTGTCCAGAGCGCCCAAGACCTTCCGCTGGCTCAAAGGCTCGCAGGAACTGTCGAAAGACGACAAGTACGACATCATCCAGGAAGGAAACCTGCACGCATTAGTCATCCGATCAGCCGCTTATGATGACGAGGCCAAGTATATGTTTGAGGCCGAGGACAAGAGGACGACTGCCAGGCTCTCCATACAAGGTAACATTGTTCAAAGACACCGTATAGAGCTGTTTGAATGATTTAATGGGAACGTTGAATTCATTGACATAATTTTTCTCTGCGACAGGAATCCGCCTTGAATTTGTCAAACCAATTAAAGATGTGACTGTGAAGGAGCGTGAAACGGCTGAGTTCAGCGTGGAACTCTCCCACGACAAAATCCCAGTGGTCTGGTACAAAAACGATGTCCGGCTGCACCCCAGCAAGGTTGTCCACATGTCAACTCAGGCGAAGATCCATATGCTAGCCTTCAAGGAGGTTACCATTGACGACACATCCATGATCAAAGTGGAGGCCATGGACAAGAGTGTAACCGCCATGCTCAACGTCATAGGTCAGTGACACGATCTTTGCTAGCGCCAAGTTGGGATAAGCTGCCAACAATGTTACATCAGCTAACATCAAATTAAATGAAGACAAACAATTGTAATAAACTAAACTAATCATTAAACTCATGCAAACTAAATAAGCAACAGTCGGTTCAAGCTATCAGTTAAGCAAACACAAACATAATGCATTGGATGGAAGCATGAACATTTGAAAAATAAACATTCTGGCCTGCAGAGGGTGACCTGTACTTCACCACCAAGCTGCAAAACTACACGGCGGTGGAGAAGGACGAAGTTAAGCTCATCTGCGAACTCAGCAAGGCCGTGGCCGACGTCAAATGGTTCAAGGACGGCAAGGAGATCACACCGTCCAAGAACATTATCATAGGATCAGAGGGCAAGAAACGTATCCTGACAGTCAGGAAGGCGGAGAAGGCGAACATTGGAGCGTATACCTGTGACTGTGGGTCGGACAAAACCACCGCTAACCTCAACATTGAAGGTGAAGCTTCCAAATCTTTTCTAGCGTTCCCCCACATAAAAAAATAAGAAGTAGTTTGAAGGACTTTACAGACTTTTTTTTAATCTTGTTTGATAGAGCAGGACTTAATATATTTAGTTTCTCCATATTTTCGTTCTTATGTGCATTAATTTGCGTTGATTTTTTTTTTCTGCAATGTTGCATCCACTACAGAGCGGGACATCAAGTTTGTGCGTCCACTGTACAGTGTGGAAGTTACTGAGACAGAAACAGCCAAGTTTGAGACAGAGATTTCAGAGGGGGATGTCCACGGAAACTGGAAGTTGAAAGGAGAGGCCCTGCATCAGTCCCCTGTGAGTACGACTCCGCTGCACTTTTATTTAAGAATTATTGGACTGGTGGATGTCACCACTTAGGACAAACCCCGACATTCACCACAGAGGTCCAACATTTTGATGCTCATGGATTGCATAAAAGCCTTCCTGGCCTTTGATAACGCCCCTCATTGTAGTGATTGAGGTTGCATAAACTGTCTAGCATTATGAACTTTTTTTTTTGTTTTACTTCCGCTAGGATGTGGAGATCAAAGAGGAGGGAACCCGACACATACTCATCCTCTACAACGTTCGAATGGACATGGCCGGAGGAGTCGACTTCTCTGCGGCTAATGCAAAATCCAATGCACAGCTTCGCGTCAAAGGTGTGTTTTTTCTTTTGGTTGTTTTGTTTTTCCCTGCAAATTCTTTCTCTCTTATAAAGGAAGGAAAATATTCCAAAGGATCGTGTCAGGAACAAGAATAAATGTTTTGTATAGGCACAGAAAAATTGACATTATTTAAATTTACATTAACTGATTTTAGATTTTCATCTTCACAAAAGATTTGTTGGAATGAACCTAAGTCCTGATGTTGCTCTGATCATAAACTTTTGTTTGCTACCACACATTTTTCAGAATAAGCATTTCCTGAGTTTGCGACTAAACACTTTGATAAAAAATATTAATATTAAATATTTTTTTTAGATCTCAAAAAACATTAGTTTTGTCCCTGAGTGTCTCTGTGAGAGCCTTCAGCCAATCAGATCAAGAGGTTATTTTGGACCCTGGCCATTATCTGAGGCCAGTCTCTGATTGGCCAAGCTCCAGCATGAAGTTAAAGAATCTTCAGAGGTTCAGTGAAGCTGGATCAGATCGGACATACACTAACATGTGGTCTCCTTCCTGCCCATCAGCACGCTCCATCAGCCTGGTCCGACCTCTGAACGATGTGACGGTGACAGCCGGAGAGACGGCCACCTTCGAGTGTGAGCTTTCTTATGAAGATATCGCGGTGGAGTGGTTCCTGGGAAGCCACAAGATGGAGGCCAGCGATCGGGTGGGTCCAAGAGCTACATTGCCAATTTTGTCCTTTTTTTACTTTCTAAATATTTCTGAAAAATTCTGTGCCAGTCAGTCAGCCAGACAGATAGATAAACAGAAAATGTCAAATGAAAAATTCTAGAAAAAAAACAAACTTTATGAGTTACTAATGTTTATTCATTCACTGAAACTTCTGACGTCCTACTTTTACCAGTACTCAAACTTCTGTTGGGTTAATCACTTGGTTCACGATACAAGATAATGTTGTTTTCTTTCACCTTTGAATAATATTCCAGAACCAATTGTATTTTTTTTCTCATAGTTATTGGCTTCCAGAGCCTGATACTCATTTCTTACCATTCTCATTGATGAAACTTCCGTAAATCATTGGGAAGTGAAGCCACCGCATTTGTTTCTTGTTTGAGGAAACGTGTAAGAGAAGAGGAGCTTGAGGAGGTGTCGGATGTTTAAGGTTAAAAATATCCCGACAGATTCCAGAGTGCCTCTAATCCTCAACAGGTCACAGATAACACGAGGCCGCTTTGAAACAAAACTTTAAAACAAGAATAAAACAATCACCGAGTCACTGAAAATATATAAACTCAAGTTTTTACAGAATCTGAAACTTGGATTTATTTACATGGCATTATCAGTTGTTTAATTTATTCAGTTTTATTTCAATATTATTTTCACATTTTTTTTCAGTTTAGAATTTTTATTCGGTGACATCCTCCATATAGTTTTTAATTTGTAATAGAACTAAAACTGAAACAAATTTTTAATAAATTTCAGTTTTATCTTTTAGAAAAAAGAAAAGAAAAAAAGGTGACGCATGAAATTATTATGAAACGTGGCATTAAAAAGTGTAAATCAAAGACAACCAAACACTGATGTAGTGTTCTGCAATATGTAAAATGTGAAAGGAAAATCTAAACGTGTAAGTGGCAGCTTTATTAAAGTTATCATACTCATGATGTTTTCCATAGATTTGCCTGTAAACGGAGACAGATTTGTACAAAAACACAAACAACAGATTTATATTTGATTTTAATTCTCTTAGTTTTAGTTTTATTTATTAAATAAAAGCTTTTCGTATTACTTTACTGTCAGATTTAGTTAACAAGCCTTGTTTATTTGTCATTAGTTGTTTTTGACAATTTGAGAATTTTAGAAGATCTTTCAGCATGCAGGTGTGTTATGAATGTGTTATTTTAGTGCGTCCGGCAGGAATAGTGACTGTCACGATGTTACTGTTATTCATTTATTTTGATATTGAATTTTTTATATGTCTTGTAGAACAGAACATTTTGTAATATTTTATGGACAATCCTCCAGGTGAAGACTCGGGTGGCGGGCCGTGCTCACACTCTGACGGTCCGAGACGTGAAGCTGTCTGAGGCTGGTGAGGTCAGGTTGACCGCCAAGGACTTCCAGACGAACGCTCAGCTCATCGTCCACGGTGAGGAAATAAATGTTACGCACAGGATATCGGTTTTGTCAAAAATTCTGTTAATTTTTTCTAATTTTCAAATTTTTTTCTTTGGTGTTCAGAGCCGCCGGTGGAGTTTACAAAGCCTCTGGAGGACCAGACGGTGGAGGAGGAGGCCACGGCCACACTGGAGTGCGAGGTTTCCAGAGAGAAGGCTGACGTGCGTTGGTTCAAAGAGGGTCAAGAGCTCCGCAAGACCAAGAAGTATGATATGATCGTCGACGGTCGCAAGAGGGCGCTCATCATCCACGACTGCATGCCAGATGACGCCAAGATGTACACATGTGACGCCAAGGAATTCAAGACTTCCTGCTTCCTGGAAGTCACACGTAAGGAGCAAAATGGAAGCTCGAAACAAAACACGACAAAAATAAATATTAAAAAAGTGAAGATTTACACGTTGCCTTTGTCTTCACAGCGCCACATGTTGATTTCACAAAGCCCCTGCAGGACGTGGAGGTGAGAGAGAAGGAATCTGCTAAGTTCGAATGTGAAGTGTCCCGCGAGTCTGCTAAGGTGAGGTGGATAACCTGCTGAAAAACACATAGGGCAGATGATGAAGATGGTGGTTTTGTGATTTGAACGTTTTGTGTCCATCATTTAGGTCCGCTGGTACAAGGACGGCAACGAGATCAGGAAAGGAAAGAAGTACGAGATCATCTCCAAGGGCGTTCAGCGGATCCTCATCGTACACAAGTCTGTGTTTGATGATGAGGCTGAATACGAATGTGACGCAAGGACCTCTAAGACCTCCGGCATGCTAACGGTCATCGGTGAGCTTCTAGTTTTTTTACTTTTTATCTTTGTGCTTGCCATGAAGTAATCCAATGCTTTACTGTGTTGATTAAGAGCGGGGCTAGCTGGTCGCGAGCATCTTAAGACCAAGCCTTAACCGCTGTCTTCTTTCACAGAGGAAGCAGCCAGGTTCACTAAGAACCTGTCCAACGTTGAGGGCACTGAGACAGACAGCGTGAAGATGATCTGTGAGGTCTCCAAGGCCAACGCAGAGGTGACCTGGTACAAAGGAGATGAGGAGCTGCCGGAGGGCGGCCGCTGGGACCATATCATGGATGGAAAGAAGAGGATCCTGATCATCCAGGACCTGAGGATGGAGGACGCCGGAGAGTACAACTGCAGACTGAGTCCTGCCGTCAGGACGTCCGCCTCGCTCAAATTGAACGGTGAGAGTAGATCTGCTGTGTTTGAATCTCTGTAAAAGAAGAAGAATTCTAGTTTGAATTCAATGGAATTGTTATTGATGAGAATACTTTTATTTTAGCTAATTAGGTTTTAAATGAGTTATTGATAACTGATAGATTAATTAAGTAAGCAATTGGCCAGAACATCAAAACAACCTCTCTAGCAACCACCTAGTACACGATAGCAGCCATCTCAAACACCACACCATAGCAAAAAGTTTCAAAATCCAGATGGCATCACAACCAAAAGGGAAGATCATTTTTTTGATTTAAGATGATCCATTTACTTTGGTTTGAAAATTAAAACAGTCTTCAATGATTGCTAGTTCCAATATAAAAGTAAGTGTAATTTGTTTGATTTTCTTTACTTTTGTGTCAAAACTGTATCACATCATCTCATTTTGTTGTACATTCTGAGTTCTCCACCATTACGCGACTTGTCTGTATTTTTAGTCTGCGTGGTTTCTCATTCTTCACCCTCCTTGTCTTCCTCCTCCTGGCAGAGCTGGCAGCTGAGTTCATTGCTAGGCCTCAGAACCAGGAAGTGGTTGAAGGTGAGAGAGCTGAGTTTGCCTGCTCGGTCTCCAAGGAAACCTATGAGGTCCGCTGGTTCAGAGGTGACAAGGAAGTTGAGAGCGGAGACAAGTACACCATCATCAGCGAAGGAAAGAGGAGGGCTCTTATTGTGAAATATTGCGAGATGAAAGACGAAGGAGGCTATGTTGCTCACATCGGCAGCGTCAAAGCCTCAGCCGATCTGTATGTAATTGGTAAGAGATTTACTATTTTTTTCAGTTCTGACCTGTCTTTAGCAACAGGGCGGCAAGGACAATGCATTCAAGTCTCCATATAATACTGGATAAGTGTTCAGTTAATGTTAGCTTATCATGTATAAATGTTAGCTACATATGTTAATGTTAAGTGTTTTGTTAGCGTTAGCTTGGTTTTAAAATGTTACCTCAGTGTTTCGTAATGTTCAGTAAGTGCCACTAGCAGGTTCTGTATCTTGTTATTACTAGAAAGAAATGGCCTTTGTTTTCTCAAGAGCAGTCCAATATTACCAGAAAACCAAAAAAAAATGCTTTATAACAAATAATAATACAATAAATGACAAAAAAAATATATTGAATTACTCTCCATTTCCAAGCTAGCCTGTTGTGTCAATCTTTCTTCATTGACCGACATCATTTTTGCTTCTCCCAGAAAAATTGAGGATTATCACGCCTATCAGGGACACGGAGGTGAAGGAGGGACGCGAGATCGTGTTTAACTGCGAGGTGAACTCAGAGGGAGCGAAGGCGAAATGGCTGAAGAATAAAGAAACTATTTTTGAGAGCAGCAAGTACATGATGGCCCAGAGAGATAACGTCTTCTCCCTGCGAATCCGAGATGCCCAGAAAGCAGATGAAGCTAGCTACACTGTGAGCCTGAGCAACCAGAGAGGAGAGCAAGTCCAATGTGATGCTAGCGTTAAAGTCGCAGGTAAATATCTTCATCTTAACTCTCTACGATTTGGAATTAGCGAAACAAATGTCTAAAGAAAAGTGAGTATCTTTGTCCCTGAAAGATCAAAAAATCAGAAAACCTGGTCAGTACAAACATTTTAGAATGATCGAAAAAAATATGAGAACTTTATTTCTGAAATCTCTTAAAAAAAAGACAATAGTTTTCCTTGATTTTAGTTTGTTGCCTGATCACAAAAAGAAAAGCCTGATTGGAAATATTGACGGTTTTTGCCTGCCTGAATTTCCAGAGGAGAAGCTGAAATTCCTGGATCCTATCGAGGACATTGAGACACAGGAGAAGAAAACCATCAGCTTTGTTTGCAAGGTGAATCGCCCAGATGTGAAGGTGAGGTGGATGAAAGGCGGCGAGGAGGTTCCACTCAGCAAGCGGGTGGTCTACAGGGTGGACGGACTCAAGCACACCCTGACCATCAAAGACTGCACCATGAACGATGAGGGCGAGTACACTGCCGCCATTGGTGATGACAAGTGTTCGGCCGAGCTGATCATCAGCGAGGCGCCAACGGACTTCACGGCGCAGCTCAAAGATCAAACCGTCACTGAGTTTGAGGACGCCGAGTTCACCTGCAAACTGTCCAAGGAGAAAGCCATGGTCAAGTGGTACAGAAATGGACGTGAAATTAAAGAAGGACCAAGGTAACGCTGGAGACAAACAACAATACAGATAAACAATATAGATATATAGACAAGGTGCTATACCAGGTTGTTTATTGGCAGCTTTGGTAATTTAACAACATACACGCTCCCCTTGGGCTCCATTTTCCAAACTCAGAATACAACAGGCCTCAGTCAAAAAATTTCACAGTTGAATGATATAAACACTGCACCTTGAATTTTCCCAAATGCTCATGAAATTCATGTACAAACTTTTTACAACACATTTAATGGATACCACATTTTTAGCATTAATTTTTATGCACCGTAAGTTTGTATCCACTGTTATTGAGTGAGGCCAGTACGTTGTGCCACTTTTACGCTGATAACACTCTTTTCTATTTCAAACTTGGACAATAGTTCCTCTCTTTGCTCTTTGTTCTTTGTGTTCCTCTCCTCCAGTGAAGACTGCTCATCCCTTTTGCTTCCCACTTCTAAAATTCACTTTTCCACTCTTTAAATTTTTTGTACTCCTTTTATTTTACTCCTAAGCCTTTGAGTCTATCTGGCTTTGTTCCATGTAACCTCACTGCTTTTGCTTTCTTTCAGCTGATTCATTTGTTTTTCATACGTCCATATCTTTTATCAGTCTGCCTTTCAAATGCACTCTCTCTTTTTCACTGCAATTTGTACAACAGAATACTTGTGCTTGATGACTTGAACGTAAAGGTAATTACAAGGTCTTAAATGAATATGTTGCGCAGATATCACATGGAGAGAGAAGGGAAGGAGTCCAGACTGATCATCAAGGTGTGCAGACCTGATGACGAATGTGAATACGCATGCGGCGTGGACGAGAGGCGAACCAGAGCCAGACTCTTTGTGGAGGGTAAGATAATCATTTGACCCTCAGGTTTAATGCTTTCCTCTAAATGTAAAGGCTTAGATGGTGACCTAACCTAAGTCCGTAACCAATACGAAAGAAGATGGAAGAAACAAATTTGAAAATGTGGAATGTTCTGGAAAAAAAAGAAAGAAAGAAAAGAAAAAAGTCAAAATTGAAAGGTTATGAGAATAATCTTATCATACTTGAAGAAATAGGAAATATTTTGAAAAGTAAATTCATAATGTTTTGAAAAAGTTACGTGACTGTCATAAAAATGAAATATTGAGTCAAAGTCTAAGTCTAAATTGAAATTCAATGTTAATAAAATCTAAGAAGCGTGCGTAAATTTCACAAAGTTAAAAGTCGGATTGTTGCAGAAAAAAATGTATATAGTGGAAAAAAAATCCCAAATGTCACAATGAATAAAACATTTAAAAGTCATAATATTTGTTTCCATGTTGTGCAAAAATTATGCAAATAATAATATTTAAAAGAAAAAAAAGTGATGGTTTACACGTGTTGAATTTGTGGTTACGTAGCGTCAGCTTCCAACTACACGGTCATATTCTTATAAAGCCAACAAAGAAGTACAAAGTTTGGTTTCACTAGACGAGACATTTTATCTTAAGAATGCTTGCTATATTTGGAAAAAAAATAACTTTTTTGTTATTTATACAAATACTTGTTCAATAAACGTTGGAATTCTAACATGTTTCCGATTTGTGTCATCCAGAGACCCCGGTGGAGATTGTCAGACCGCCTCAGGACGTTTTCGAGGCCCCAGGCTCAGACATCGTGTTTGAGGTGGAGCTCAACAAGGACAGAGTGGAAGTGAAGTGGATGAGGAACAACATGATCATCGTCCAGGGAGACAAATACCAGATGATCAGCGAGGGCAAAATCCACAGGCTGCAGGTCTGTGAGATCAGACCGCGAGACCAGGGAGAGTACCGCATCGTAGCCAAGGACAAAGATGCCAGAGCTAAGCTGGAACTGGCAGGTGAGCAAATTTACCTAAACTTTTAGGGTACAAGAGTTTATGGCCCATTTCACAATTGGGCTGAATCATACCAAGACAGCTCGGCAGGCATCATGTCTAAAAGTCCAGAGAATCTATCTCAGACATGATCACCAAATCTCTGAATGAGCACTGTTTGCTCTCGTGTAACTTTTGATAACAACTAAGTCTCACATTGTGGCTTTTGGTCTGAAGACCAAGTTTTACAAGATTTGATCAGTGGGAGATTAATTTCTCTGATCACTAATCCAATATGATCCGGTCTCATGTTCGGCATACATATAATCTATCAAGCAGTTCAGACCTTCAAACGGTATATCTTTAAATTTTATCTCTGCTGAAACAAATCCGTGTCGACAGTGTATGGTACGTGCCAATTGAAAAGTACAGCGAGGCGGTGGATTGTGTGTTGCTGCAGCACTGCAGTGTGAAACTTCTTGACTTTGAAAAGACACTGTCCTATGATCCATATTTTACAAAAGCCGATAGTTCATAGCCTGTTCTATAAATGAAAGTGTAATGAAGTTTTAACTGCGTCAGTCTGATGGCTTGACGTAACCCAGCCTCTCTCATGAGGTTTCTCTTCAATGGAACCAACATTCAAGCCATCAAGAGAGTTTGCATAGAGCTGTTTTGGGATGACTCAACACAGCTCCGGAACCATCCATCAGCAGCAGAAAATCATCAATAGTCGCCTCATGAATATGGCGTATTATCAAAACCAATCAATCAACCCGCTAACTATCTCAAATCCTATCACCAATTGATCATAGATCTGTCGATGATGTGTAAAACAATTGATGGTGAACAAATTGAAGACCTAAACCCCCTCCCCCATTTCACCTGCAGCTGTTCCAAAGATCAAAACCACCGATCAGAACCTGGTGACCGATGCTGGCAAGCCCTTCGTTATGACTGTCCCTTACGACGCCTATCCCCGGGCTGATGCCGAGTGGTTCTTCGAGGGCACCAACCTGCCAGTCCAGAACATTGACACCTCTGCCGACAAGACTGAGTACCGACTCAAGAGCCCCACCAAGGAGGATCAGGGTCGGTACAAAGTGGTCATTAAGAACAAACACGGAAAGGGCGAAGCTTTCATCAACCTAGACGTCATTGGTGAGTCACTGAATAAATTAATTAATGATTGGTAATGGCTTTCATGAGTTTAGTGACTCCTTCATTAAACAGAAATTAAGAAAAATCTTGACTTTATGAGGTGACCTGGATGATGGTCAACCGTGCACTATTTCAGTTCAGAACCAGATACCATAACAATTACGTTCCAGATTCAAGAGATATTTGCTGTGGATAGTCATTGAGGATGCAGCGCACGTAACGGGTCACACAATAACTTATAAATGCTTGTTACTGGGATTTTTTTTTGTGTGTGTTTGCCCTGTAAGAGGCGTTACTACAGTATTTTGTCATTTACATTTTGGGGAGAGTCCTTTTTTCCATTCATATGCCAACAAGTCTAGACATCTGTAGCATCCCTGAAAATCAACCTGTCACCTGTGAATTACAGAACAAAATGTCAGTGACGGATTTCCAAAACAATTTTCCGCTTTCCCTTAATTTAATTTTCACAACATCACTTTCAGGTCAAAATGTAATTTTGAATTAAAAATTCATTAAAAACCTGGGAGTTACAAAGTTTCATGTTTTTGGTTTACAGACGTTCCAGGCCCAGTTAAGAACCTGAGAGTGATTGACACGGCTGATGGTGAAGTCAGCTTGGCATGGGAGGAACCTGAAAGTGACGGTGGAAGCAAGATTATTTCGTATACAGTGGAGAGACGTGATGTGAAACGCAAGACATGGACACTTGCAACGGACCGCGCCGATGCGCCAGAATACTGCGTTAGCGGTCTGCAGAAAGAATCCATGTACCTGTTCAGGGTGTGTGCCCGGAACCGAGTCGGCAGTGGTCCAACTGTTACAACAGATGAAGCTGTCCAGGCCAAGAACAAGTTTGGTAAGTAACTAATAATTAATTACATACAGCTCTGACTATCACAAAGTGTTTTTGTTTCACTAAAACAAATCCATAACCAACATTTGTTTCCAATCAGATGTTCCTGATGCGCCAGAGAATGTCGCCGTCGATGTAGTCAACAGGTTTGGTGCCACCCTCTCCTGGGAGCCACCCAAGTTTGATGGCGGATCTGAGATTACAGCCTACATTATCGAGCTCCGTGACAGGACCTCTGTGAAGTGGGAGGCAGCAATGGTTTGCAATGCCGCTGATCGTTCAGCTACTCTGAATGATGTGGTTGAGAACAAGGAGTACATCTTCAGGGTCCGAGCTGAGAACAAGGCCGGTGTTGGCAGACCGAGTGCTGCAACCAAACCTGTCAAGATCATGGACCCCATCGGTGAGTGATGATCATAGATTTTCATGAAGTCACAGCCTCACAGGTTTTTAAGCCGTTAGATTAGTTCATTTGTATGTATATATATATATATATATATACATTTTTGATAAAAGTTTTTTCTTGACATTTTGAAATACATGAAAATAGCTTTCTCAGATAACATTCTAAAACTTTAGTAAAGGTGAAATTGTTGTGGGCCTGGTGATATTTGATCTTCGTGTGTACTGCCTACAGAGAGACCAAGTCCACCTCAGAACCTGAACTTCAACGATCAAACGCAGAATGCTGTCACGCTGACCTGGGAGACCCCTGCTAGCAATGGTGGCAGCATGATCACTGGCTACATCATTGAAAAGTGTGACGATGGCTCTGACAAATGGCTGCGCTGCAATGCCAGACTGTGTCCAGACCTGTCCTACAGGGTACCCACTTCTCCAAAGTCCTCTCTTTATTTGTTAGAGCTGATCAGCAACACTGCTAATTTGTTGTTGTCCTCTAGGTGTCAGGTCTGAAGGGTGGTCAGAAATATCTCTACAGAGTGTCGGCTGAGAATGCTGCAGGAGTATCCGACCCTGCCAACCAGATTGGACCTCTGCTGGCTGATGACCCACATGGTAAGAACCATCACAAAAACAATACTCCGTTTTCTTGGCCTCTCGCTTGATGTTCATCGAAACCTCTCAAAAAGTATTCTGACTCTGTAATCACTTCCATTCAAAACCATGGACCAGCCCACATTTCTGCAGCAACATACAAAAACTGAAAGAACAGATGTTACAACCAACAATAAAACAAAAAGGAGCATGGACCTGATGAAGCGATGTGATGAGATGACATGAGATGGACTTTATCCCACACTCAGGAAATTTTCTTGTCAAAGCAGCTCAAGTACAGGGATAAAAAAAAAACAGACACAAAAAGATGAAAGAGTAGAACAGATTAGAAATAATGTCATGTAATGAATTCTTTCCAGAATAAAAGCTTGATTTCTGTCACGACAGTGGGTCCAACGTTCGACCTGAGCGCCTTCAGGAACGGCCTGGAAGTCATCGTCCCTCAGCCCCTTACCATCAGGGTCCCCATCACCGGTTACCCCACCCCCACTGCAAAGTGGACCTTTGGAGACAAGGAGCTGACAACTGCCGATGAGCGCGTCTCCACGACCACCAAGCCCACGTACACAGAGCTGACTGTGTCTCCAAGCGTGCGTCCAGATAAAGGAACGTACATGCTGAAACTGGAGAACGACGTCACGTCCGTCTCCGGGGAGATCGATGTCAACGTTATCGGTAAAATGCTTTTCATGATGTGAAGTGAAATTTATTTTAGAATTTGTACTTTTTGTTGACTTTTACTTATGTTTTCTGCTCTATGATATGATATGATATAATTTTCAAATTGTGTCTACAAAATATATGTCTGCTTAAAATGAAGAATTATTTTGATCTTTGATGAATCAATCCTTTGTTTTAGATTATTTTTCATTACAGTGTTTTCTCAAATTTCTTTTCTCCAAAATATTATGATTTTCACAAACTTCTTATAAGAAAAGAAAAGGAAATATTAAAATTCTGGTTGCTGTGATAATTTTCCCAGCATGCCCTAGTGCTCCAAAAGACTTCAAGGTTTCTGAGGTGACGCGACACCATGTCCATCTGATGTGGGAAGCTCCAGAACACGACGGAGGAAGTCCAGTGACCCACTACCAGATTGAGAAGAGGGAAGTTTCCCGCAAGACCTGGGCCAAGGTATGAGTTTGCAGTTAACCCATGGTGACAGATTTTAGCCTGTAAAAAGATTGTAATCACCAAATATTTTAAACTAAACTGCTGAGATGTACTGAAAACAAAGAACAAGTCAGATTAAAACTGATGTTTATTTGATATTTGCTTCCATCAAGCATTTTCTATTCTATTTGATATCTTTGCAGGAAACGTAGTTCCTGTTAGGATTATGTGTAGTGATTATGTCCTGGATTCTTATTTCAGGTGGCCACAGGCATTATGGATCTGGAGCACACGGTGACGGATGTTGTGGAGGGGAAGGAGTACCTGTTCAGTGTCACTGCCTGCAACAAGTGTGGACCAGGGGAGCCGGCCTACATCGAGGAGCCTGTCAACGTCTCCTCACCTGCCAGTGAGCACTAAATCCAAAATTAACCAAATGCTAAATTAGGAAAAACTATTTTCTGTGATGTAGTGAAAGTAAAAATAAAACAAACACAGCAAAAGAAGAAACTATCACCTAGCTTTTTTTATTTCAATGAGTATTAGGCCTGTAATATTATAACTTTTCTCTTGAAATGACTTGACTTGACAAAATCTTACTTAATTTTTGCAACAATTTATTGTTTTTCTCAAAACATTGTTCCTTTATACTCGTTACATTTCATGGTTGTTTTTTAAATGTCCAATTGACCTATTTTCACTTTCATCTTGTGAATTCCTGAAATTTGTGGAATTGTTTTTATAACAAGTTAGAGATAATCTCACTTAATTTTTTATTAAACTCTTCCATCTCAGCTATCCCTGATCCTCCTGAGAACTTGAAGTGGCGTGATAAGAGCGCCAAGACCATCTTCCTGTCCTGGGAGCCACCAAAATACGATGGTGGTGCTCCCATCAAAGGATATGTTGTGGACAAGTGCCAGCGTGGAACTGACAAGTGGGAACCCTGTGGAGATCCGATCCCAGAGCTCAAGTATGGCAGTGCTTCATACTTAGAAACTCAGTGTGTGTTTACATAATTAAAAGAGTTTTTGGATTGTTACATATGTGTGTGTGACACTTGTTGTTGCGGTGTTCACTCAGGTTCCAGGTGACTGGTCTGACCGAGGGTCAGTGGTATGCTTACAGAGTCCGAGCCCTCAACAAGCTTGGAGCCAGCAGACCCTGTAGGGCCACAGACGAGATCCAGGCTGTTGATGCTAAAGGTATGCCAGTCCTTATCCCTGACCCGATCCCTCTCTGATACCTGACACTGTCCCTTTGCTGTATAGAAAGTGGATTATTTGATAGCTGATTTTCTTCTTCTTTTCTTAAAATTTAAATAGAGCCACCAGAGATCCAGCTGGACGTGAAGTTGCTGGCCGGTCTGACTGCCAGGGCTGGAACCAAAATCGAGCTCCCTGCCGACGTGACAGGAAAGCCTGAGCCTAAGGTGAAGTGGACAAAGGCTGATCTGGTCCTGAAGCCTGACGACCGCGTGGCCATCGATACCCAGCCGGGACACTCCAAGGTCTCCATTGACAAAACCACCAGAGGAGACACTGCCACCTACATCATTGAGGCAGTCAACATCTGTGGACGTGCCACTGCCACCATTGACGTCAATATCCTTGGTACGAACTCCTGTTGTACTGTCCAAACCAAACCTTTTAGACAGACACATCTAGCCAAAAAAAATATGTAAACAAGTAAAGAAACTTTAATGATGTTTTGATGATTTTCCTCCTTTACAGATAAGCCTGGCCCTCCGGCAGCCTTTGATATATCTGAGATCACCAATGAATCCTGTGTGCTGGCCTGGAACCCCCCGCGGGATGACGGTGGCTCTCCCATCACCAACTACATAGTGGAGCGTCGTCTGTCAGACAAAGAGGAGTGGGTGAAGTTGTCAGCCACGGTGAAACTCACCACATTCAAAGACTGCAAGCTCACGGCCATGAAGGAGTATGTGTTTAGGATCAGTGCTGAGAACCAGTATGGCATTGGAGAGCCTGCGGCGCACGTACCAATCGTTGCCAAGTATGCATTTGGTAAGTTTGTCTTCTCAGGACAACGGAACAGAAAGTTAGGTCGTCTTAGTTTTTTGTGTATCTGTCAGTCTCTTGATCATTCACATGCTGGGAAAAGGTCTAATAGTACAATAACAGTTATAGGATAGGATAATAGGATGAACTATCCAATTGTTGCTCCTCTGGCCTTTTACCAAACTTTGTCTCTCTATCTCTCAGATCCTCCTGGCCCTCCAACCAAAGTGACCCCATCTGACATCGCCAAGGATGCTGTCACCTTGACGTGGCTGGAGCCCGATGAGGATGGCGGCAGCCCAGTCACTGGATACTGGATCGAGAAGTTAGACCCAGAGACCGACAAGTGGATTCGATGCAATAAACTGCCCATCAAGGACCCCACCTTCAGGTAAGCCATCTATACATCGCCAAACCAGTTCCCCTTTTCTAAAGACATGTCTACCCGTGGGAGGTTTCAGTAGCTTGAAGTTGCTTTCTGATTCCAGGGTGAAAGGACTCTCCACCAAGAAGAAGTACCGCTTCCGTGTGTTAGCTGAGAATCTGGCTGGACCTGGAAAACCCAGCACAGAGACTGATCCTGTGCTTATCAAAGATCCTATCGGTGCGTTATGCATTTGTCTCTGCATTAGTCCATTTCTCTAAACCTACCTCATTGGAAGCGCCAGCTAGACACAGTAACAAATGCTCTTTGTCTTTATAGTATATTTTATGTATCTTTAACTAAACTGCACTGTCCCTCAGATCCTCCTTGGGCTCCTGGCAAACCTGTCATCAAAGATATTGCGAAGACTACGGCCCTTCTTGGCTGGACTAGACCAGAGCATGATGGTGGTGCCAAGATCGAGGGATACATTATCGAGTTTCAGAAGACAGGAAGCGAGGACTGGATCCGTGTCCCAGAGGATGTTCCCCAAACTGAGCACCAGCTGAAGGGCCTAATGGAGAAGCAAGAGTACTCTTTCAGGGTCAGGGCCTTCAACAGGGTTGGTGAGAGTGAACCCAGTGACCCTAGTGATCCCGTGGTCTGCAAGGAGAGACTCTGTAAGTTTCACCAAAACAGATTCAGCATGTTAGGCCTTGCTTTTATGCGTGAGTTTATCCAGCTAAACGTTGGAGTGTTTTTGTCTAAATTTGCTTAACTCTCTCCTGTTTCTGTCGAACAGATCCTCCATCTCCTCCTCAGTGGCTGGAGGTGACCAACATCACCAAGATCAACGCTGATCTGAAGTGGCAAGCACCTAGCAACGACGGAGGATCACCCATCACTAACTATGTGGTGGAGAAGAGGGATGTCAGGCGGAAGAGCTGGCAGACCGTCGACACCACTGTCAAGGACCTAAAGTACACTGTTACCCCCCTGAATGAAGGATCCCTTTATGTGTTCCGTGTTGCTGCAGAGAACGCAGTAGGAATGAGTGAATTTTGCGAAATTGAAGATGCTGTGCTGGCCAAAGACACATTCAGTAAGTCCTGATCTGTGCATCGGCATTAAGTGAACTCAGTCTGATTCTGATACTTTTGAGAAGTTCTTGCTTTTACTCGAGCCCCATCCTTATAGGACTACATTTCCATTTTCAGCAATGCCAGTAATGTAGGCACTCTTAAACAGTACCTTAAATATATGTGTCCTCTGCAGCTACTCCTGGACCTCCTTACGCACTGACTGTAGTGGAGGTCACCAAGAGGCATGTGGAGCTGAAATGGGAAGCTCCCAAGAGCGATGGTGGAAGACCCATAACCAAGTATGTGGAACTACTGTAAAATCATAGTTGAGTCTGGTAGGTAATGTGCTCAGATTTTCAAAGTGATTCTTTGCCTCAAAGGTATGTGATTGAAAAGAAGGAGAAGGTGGGAACTCGCTGGATGAAGTGTTGCAAGACTCCTGACAGGAAGACACAGTTCAAGGTCACGGATGTGGACGAGGGCTCGGAGGTGCAGTTCCAGGTCCGTGCTGAGAACGAGGCTGGGGTTGGTGATCCAAGTGAACCCACTGAGATTCTGACCGTTGAGGATCCCACGAGTAAGTTAAATTAGGAACTTTGCGCTGAGCTTTGGCAACTGCCAGGAACACCACCACATAGTAATGCCATAGCACCCACCGATTGCTCAGGAGCTCCTAATCTACCACCTAGTGACTACCTTGCAATAGCATGACACCGTATCCAAAAGCAACGAAGAAGCCATTTTAAATGGATGTTTTTGAAGTAAACTCAAAACCTTGTTTGAGATGTAAACAAGAGCTTTCCCTCCTCTCTCCAGGCCCTCCATCTCCTCCCCAGGAAGTTGCCATCCCTGATGCTAGCAGGCAGCACATTAATGTCACATGGAAGCCTCCAGCTAAAGATGGAGGCTGTCCCATTACTGGCTACCATGTGGAGGTGGCTGAGGCTCGTCCAGAGCTGAAGTGGTCAAGGGTCAACGAGAGGCCGATCAAGGAACTTAAGTTTAGGATTGAGGATGGCATCAAACCTGAAAAGAAATATGTCATCAGGGTCCGTGCCATCAACACCGTTGGTGTCAGCGAGCCCTCTGAGATCTCTGAAAAAGTGTCTACCAAGGATCCTGACTGTAAGTGTCCATAAACATACAATCTTTAATTAAAGTAACAAGAACATAAACCAAAGATTTAATTCAGGTCGTGTATACTTTCAGTGATATCTGCATCAACCAGTTTTTGTTCTATTGTTCATAGGTGGCCCTACCATGGACCTGGAGGCAAAGGATATGGTGGTAGTTGAGGGTGAGAAGTTGCACCTGAACATCCCCTACCGGGCCATCCCCACGCCAAAAATTGTTTGGCAAAAGGATACAATTGAATGTCTAGCTGACAACCGCCTCTCCATGATGACGGAGATGAACAACGCTCACCTGGAGTTGCTTAAGTGCACCCGGGCTGATGCCGGCGTTTACGTCATCACAATGGAGAACAACCTGGGCACTGCTACCGGCACCGTCAATGTCAAAGTCATTGGTAAGTCTTATGACAAGGGTATGAATCACTCACATTAGCTCTGGCTCATCTACAAGAAAAACATTTACAAACTGTCTGTGGAATTAAGTATAACTCTGAAGAAGTATTCAAAAAAGTATGTAATGAAGAACTTCATTACAAATAGAATTTTAATCTAGAACAGAAGAGAAATGTTGTCGGAGGGGAAGAATAAAGGAAATCATGAATGTAATGTTAATCAACCTTAATTCATCTGCAGGACTTCCTGGTAAGTGCAAGGACATCAGCTCCAGTGATGCCACCAAGAACTCCTGCAAGATCAGCTGGCAGGCTCCAGAGGACGATGGCGGGACACCTATTGTCAGCTATACCCTTGAGCGTCGCGAGGCCTCCAAGAAGACTTACATACCAGTGATGTCGGGAGAGAACGTGCTGACCTACAACGTCAAAGACCTCTACATCAATTGCGAGTACTATTTCCGAGTCAAAGCCTTCAACGTGGTTGGTGCTGGAGAATACCTTGAGCTCCGTAACCCCGTCATCGCAGAGGAAATCAAACGTAAGTAGAACAAATAAGTTTCAAAATAAGTTTCCTTGTGAATATCAGCTGAAATCACCACATGCAGACGCTACTTTTTTAAGTTCAAATCTTTTAGCCCTTTCAGCCCTGTCCTCCCTCCAAAAACTTAAAAAAAGTTCATTCTAAAAAATACTTGATTTTAGTGGTGCAGTGACTGAAGTGTTCTTAGGTGAGGTTTCTCTGATGTGGCAATTTCCAGGGGTTCAAACCATTAATTTGCATAGCATATAAAACATGAAAAATCCAAAACAAATGTATGGCTTGGGTATTTAATATCATATGCGACAAGAAAAGGGGAAAATGAAGAATAAAAAAGTTCTATTAAACAAAATATTAGAGATTTCATGTCTTAAAACTGTTAACTGAAAGCTTGCACCTGTATCAATTTAGATTTAAGTCAATGAAGAAAGCACAGCTCATTAACTCAAAAACTAAGCAATTCATGCCTCCCTAGACAAGTTAAAGTTGAGGCATGGCGCGTGATGTTTTAATCATGTATGACTTTTTGATTGCCTGCTTTCTTAAAACTAATTGGTATTGTTCATATTTGATTCACAGAGAAACCAGACCCTCCAAACCAAGTGGAGGCCAAGGACCCAACTTCAAAGTCCATCACTGTCACCTGGAAAGCTCCAGATTCTGATGGAGGCTGTCCCATCCAGGGCTACGTCATTGAAAAAATGGAGAAGGACGGTGACCGCTATGAGCGGGTTAACCCGAACCTGGTCCCAGGCTTCTCCTTTGTGGTGACAGGCCTCAATGAGGAAACAGAATACCAGTTCAGAGTCCGTGCTGAAAATGCAGCTGGAGTCAGCGAGCCGTCGCGCAGCACACCGCTCATCAAGGCTTCAGACCCTGTCGGTATGGAAAAACATGAAACATAAGCTTGAATCATTAGCATAAAACTAAATTTCCTTTCACTCTTGTAGCACTATTTATAGGTTATAGATAAAGGAAATAGATTATAGTCATTGGTTTGGCAAATGTCTTAAATCCAACATTCCATTGCAGAAAAACCAAAGGTGACACTTCATGCCCGTGTGCAGTCTGGGGTGTGCATCAAAAAGGGTGAAGAGATCCGCATTGATGCCTATATCTCCGGATCACCATACCCCAAAATCACCTGGTTGAGAAATGATGAGGATGTCACCAAAGAGCCATGCAGGAAAAGTGTCCCTGCTCTGAAGAGGAGGAGGAAGAGTAGAGCCAAGGTTTGTTATCCTGGGGTATACTAATATACAGGTATTGTGTGCAGTAAACTGTTGACTAATTAATGAGCCTAATTTGCTATAGATACATGAGCCGGAGGAGGAATTTGTGACACCGCTTCGGCAGCGCCTGGGTCTTGACCAGACCAAGAGGGGCGAGGCAGCACTAATGATCCGTGATTCCATCAGATTGGACCATGGCTCCTTCACCATCAAAGTGGAGAACACTCATGGCGTCGCCTCTGCTTCCTGCTTTGTAAATGTGCTCGGTAAGTCAATACTTAAAAGAATTTGGCGTAGTTTAAATAGAATGTTTCATGTCATCATTATTTAAATGTCAAGTGAATTTGCTGGGATTTGTAGTGAAGTTTAAGATCTATATGATGATTGATTGATAAATTCTATGCCAAAAACAAGGAAGTGTACCATTTTGACATTTAGGGCAAAATTGATTGGTTGTTTGTGAGCCTGTAACATCGTAACCTTTAAGGCCTGCCGGTTCCCCTTGATGTTGTAGCGTCAATTAGTTTAGAGGCTTATTGTCACCATCATTGAGGTAATTCAGCTGCCACTCTACTTACCTGCTTTGCCACCTCAGACATTTACTTCCTTTGACGTCAAGACATGAAAAGGACAGAACCTATACGGGATCCTTCCATGTCTAAACAAGATTAAGGCGTTCTTCAGCATCAAGAACGGCAACATCTCAATGATAGGCTCACAGCCTATCAATCAATTCCAGTATGTTATGAATATCAAATAATCTTTTTTTTCCCTGCACAGACAAACCAGGTGCCCCAATCAACTTCACCTTTGATGAGATCAGGAACACCTCAGTAATCTGTAACTGGGAGCCACCCGAAGATGACGGAGGCAGTGAGATTCTGAACTACATGCTGGAGAAGAAGGATAACAAGAACGATGACATAGGCTGGATCACAGTTGCCTCCTCTGTCAAGGGAACCAGCTCCCCTGTGACCAAGCTGATCGAAGGAAAGGAGTACATCTTCAGGGTCACTGCGGAAAACAAGTTTGGCTCTGGCCCACCTTGCATTTCTGAGCCGATGGTGGCCAAGAACCAATTTGGTATGATATTGCTCATTTTTGAAAATCATAATCCTGATACTCCATAATGAGTGTATTTTGTTCCCATTACAACTATTGCATAATCCTCCATTCTTGCCCTTCCAGGTCCTCCAGATGCCCCAAATACTCCCAGAGTCCATGAGGTCACCGCCAGCTCAGCCCACCTCTCCTGGCACGAGCCAAAGGACAATGGTAGTCCCATCCTTGGCTACTGGATTGAGAGGAAGGAGGTGAACAGCAAGCACTGGACTAGAGTCAACCGTGCATTGCTCAATTCCTTAGAGGTGAAGATCACTGGCCTGATTGAAGGACTCAACTACATCTTCAGGGTGTGTGCTGAAAACCTCGCTGGGCCAGGACCATTCAGCGAGCCCACCGACCGTGTTGTGGCCATGGATGCCATCAGTAAGTTTACTTTTACTCATCTCAGAATCCAAGTTCACATCAGTCTGCAAGTTTCAATTTGATGCCCAGGATTGTGATACATACTGTCTGTTATGGAGCGCTACAGATTTGCTAAAACACATAATTATGCATCAATTCTGTCATGATACAACTTCAAACATGCATACTTTATTTCGTTTAGACCTCTGTCCCAGGTTATCCGCATCTTTTTTTCAAGTCGAGCATTTTATAGATTTTTTAGGTATTGTTGCTGAAAATTATTGAGTTGGTAACCAAATTTCAATGAGCCCAACTGTCTTCATCAATAACATCACTATTGATCAACTATTGATTTTAGATTTTTTTTCCAAAACACATGAAAATGAGATCTTCCTTAGACTTGCTCAGAAATATTTAATATGCATGTCTACCCTACCTCAGTGCCTCCTGGACCCCCCACACCCTGGGTCGTGGACACTGGGAAGAACTCGATCGTCGTAGCCTGGAAGCCACCAGTGTACAATGGAGGAGGAGACATCCTGGGATACCACCTTGAGAGGGTATTGAAACAAAAGAAACACACAGTAATAGTGCTGTATAATGTTGCACTACATTTTTATTGTTGTAGGGAGTAAGTACTTGAATAACTGTACACATCACAGATAGCTGAATGTAATTCATTGGAATTAATTGGAGATAATTTGATATTGCACACATTAATATTGGACTTATCGCATCAACTATCATTATCTTATCATCCAAAAATATATTTGCGTTCAGCAAATGTAGATTTTCTCTTTATGTCATTCTATTATTAGTGTAAGTCAAATATCGGTAAACCTTGTGAGAGATCCATGGTCTGTTCTAGGTTTCCCCTTGAGTGATTTTTTTCCCTCCTCCCATATTCAGACAAGGAGACAGGAAGGCCAATACGGAACAACCGAGCCATGTACATCCTGGAATTGTACAAATCAATGCTGTCAAGCGATTAAAAGAAGGGCAATTAATTTCACGTTTTGTGATTAATTTATATAAATAAATTGCTTAATAATTTAATAAATGATTATGTTAATTTAAATATTCCCAGGGACAAGTTTTGGTGGACAAGTGAATAGATAAACTTTAGAGGTCATAGACTTTTTTTTTTCACTGTTCATAGGCACAATGATTTGACCATAAGTGATTGAACGTGTTCAGTGATGTATGTGCTGAACATGCGCACTTGGCAGACCCAAGGTTTTTTAATGTGTTATTTTTGTATTGGTAGATATCCTACCAATACTCTTAAAAAGCACTCCTAGTCATAAAAGTGTAGTTTCACCTCACAAATATAGTGGCATCTTTGCATCAAATCTGAGAAAGAAGTGCAACATTTCACCGTCAGTCCTTCTTGTCAGAATACCAATTTCAAATTGAGTAACATGTCCTGAAAGTCCATATTCCATCTTTTTATCTGGCAGCTTCAGGTTGGAGAGAAGGACTGGACTCGTTGCACAGAATTCAGGTGTAAGGAGTTGACGTACACAGTGACAGGACTGACAGAGGGAGCAGACTATTACATCCGAGTCATGGCCGTCAATGATGCCGGTCTTGGCGCTCCTGGTGTGACTGAGCCTGTCACCGTCAAAGAGCCTGAAGGTAGTAACAGTTTGTTTCCTGACCAGGTGGGACTGTCGGAACTGTGAATTTTCCACTTATGTCTCTCTTTCTTATGCCATCCTTCAGAGACCCCCGCTGTAGACTTTGATATCTCTGTGAGGAATGGCGTGATCATCAAAGCCGGCGAGCCTCTGAGGCTTCCCGCTGTGGTGACGGGACGTCCCCAGCCAGAGGTGAAATGGGCCAGAGAAGGGGGTGAAATCGACAAGGAGAGGATGCTTATCGAGACTGAGGGCAAGAACAGCACTCTGTTCATCAAGGTTACAGTAAGGGCTGATCATGGAAAGTACCAGATCACTGGTACCAACAGCAGTGGGACAAAGACCGCAGAAACCAAAGTGGACGTTATGGGTTAGTGATTCATAAAAATCTGAGCTTCATCTTTTTATCCATGTGGAATTTCACTTTATAACATAAAGATTTTACATAAACATTGTTTTATTTTTCCGTAGATGTCCCTGGACCTGTGGTGGACCTGAAAACGGTGCTGGTGACCAAGAAGAACATCATTCTCACCTGGTCTGATCCATTGGACAATGGCGGCAGTGACATCATTGGCTACGAAGTACTGAGGAAAGACGCCAATATGAAGTTGTTCCGCCAGCCCCTTGAGACCGCCTCCTGCAAGTGTGACGTCCAGGGCCTGCTGGCTGGTGAGCAATACGACTTCAGGGTCATTGCCAGGAACAAATATGGAGATGGAGCTCCGGCCGACCTCGGACCCATCCTGGCTGAAGATGCTAAAGGTAAAAATTCATGGAAAAGTATCCAATTGTAGCATACAGTATGATCTTTAAAAGGCCAGGGGGTGTCTTCAGAACCTAACAAGTCAACGTAAGTCATATCAACATACACCAGGTTGAAAACACCCAGTACCCAGGAATTATATTATTATTATATTAGTATTTATTGTGCGTTCTGCTGTCTGACCTCATTTTTGTAATTTTATCTGGCTTTTATTTGCCTTTGAATGTTAATATTGTGGACTAACTTAAAAATATCTTCCCCTCATGTTTGACCATCAGGAGTTCCATCAGCTCCGGAGAAGCTCCGCTACACCGACAGAAGCAAGGAAACCATTACACTGGCCTGGCAGCCGCCAAGCACAGATGGTGGCAGTCCAATCCGAGGATACTACGTGGAAAAGATGAGATCAGATGGCACAGAATTTGAAGTGGCAAACCGCAAAATCTTCACCGAGTGCTGCGGCACCATCGAGAGTCTCTCGGAAAACCAGGAGTACGACTTCAGAGTCAAGGCGGTGAACGAGGTTGGTGAGGGAGAGCCTTCCAAACCCATCACAGCCAGGATCCAGGACGACGAAAGTAAGGAAGTCAAAACAACACTTGTGATATTTGTATAATTTATCCTCAAACCAAATTAGACCACACGAGTGCAGTTTGGATTCCTGCTGGTGCCTCATGTTGCATGTCATCCCGTCTCTCTCTGCCCCGTCCTCTAAAAAAAAAACTCAAGAAAAAGTATTAGGTACGAAATATTGATTTATATTTCATTTATTCTTATATATATACTGTATATACAGTATATATATATATATAAAACAGTACAATATGTAACAATACATTTTATCAGCGATATGACGATACATGGTTGGTGATACGATACAAGGGTGATATTGGTTCATTTAGAGCAACACAATACAATTCAATGAGTTGAAATTGATATACTTACTATTTAGCCAAAAATGATCAGCCAAAGATTCTGCAAAGTTTGTCACACCCTTCACACCTCAGTAGATACTTGTGCAGGATAACAGGTTAGAGTTTCTTTTGGAAATACTTCTGAAAACGGGGATTGCCTTTATAGATACCTAAATATGGTATATGGTATACACATACACACACACACATATATTGACCGACGCTGGCTGAGGGATGATTCTGGCTATATATTGACCCATCCTGGCCCCTTAAATTGGTAATTAATTCATCAAAACTTAATCAAATCAAACTTAATAATCTGCAATCTAAAAATGTATTAATTGGTCAAATATGTGTTGAAATCATGTGTATCTTCACAATAATTCGATTTTTTGTGTATTTACATTGGGCATGTTAAATTTGTCAATAACCTGTAAAATGCAAGGTTTATCTATAATTACTTCCTGTGTCACAGTAATTATTCCAAAACGGCATAGATCTCTGATTGGCTGACACAATTTTTGTCCATAGTTGCTCCAACCATCACAATCCTTAAGTTCTTCAAGAGCAATGCCATCGTTGTGAAGAAGGGCGCCGCCATCGACATCCCAGCGGAGGTGGTGGGTCTTCCTCTGCCGGCCTTCCAATGGATGAAGGACAATGTGGTAATGGACAAACCTGAAGGGGAGAAGATGACAATGGAGACAGAGGAGGTGAGGACATTCAGGAGGATGAAGGATGAGGATGAGTCTTGAGGTCATCGGGTGAATGATGCACCAGCATTTACCAAAACTCATTAAATGATTATTTTGTTGTTTTGGTCTTTGCCATTCCTGTCATCAGGTGGACAGGACCACCCTCAGGACCAAGATCGCCATCCCAGAAACCATCAGGCAGGACAAGGGCAACTACAAGTTGGTGGCTGAAAATTGCCACGGCAGAGCACAACATGTAATCCGTGTGGAGATCCTTGGTACGTACAAATGCACAAAATCACTAGAATAATTTCCACCTGTACAACGGCCAACATTTGGTGTTTGTTAATATCGCTGGTATGATAAGCTGACTCCTTTATCTCTTCAGACCGGCCATTCCCGCCAAGGAATGTTGTGGTCTCAGACATCAAGGCAAACTCTTGCTACTTGACCTGGGATGCCCCAGAGGACAATGGCGGCAGTGAGATCACCAATTATATCGTGGAGCGTCGAGATGCAAGCAAGAAGAAGTCTGACTTTGACGTTCTGACCATCAACCTCATTGACAGGAGACTTGCGGTATGTCTGCTTTGTCACTGAAACAAAAACGTATTAACTAAGAACGGGAGTCATTTTGACCACTATTTATAAACAACACTGAGTTGTTCTGCCCTAGGAGACAATCAGTTGACCAACTCAAAACACTTATTTATTTGAGATGCTGAACAACAAATTAAACTAGAAATGTTATTGTTCTCATTCTGTTCCTTCAGGTTAACAAAATGGACATGAATGGCAACTACCAGTTCAGAATAAAGGCACAGAACAAGTATGGTGTCAGTGATGGCTGTGAGTCCGAGAAGGTTCAACTGAGGGATCCATTCGGCCTTCCTGGACCACCACGCAACCCCAAGATCATCAGCGCCACAGCCACCACCATGACCATCACCTGGATTCCTCCTCTAGACAATGGAGGCTCCAGCATCCAGGGCTACTGGCTGGAGAAGAGGGAGAGGGGTGCTGTTTACTGGGGTCGTGTAAACCGAGGTTCGATCACCAAGCCTGCAGTGAAGGGCCTGGAGTATACTGTGCTCCGGCTGATTGAAGGCACACAGTACCAGTTCAGGGTGGCAGCCAGCAATGCAGCAGGTGTTGGACCACCCAGCGAGTCCACAGAGTGCCGCTTTGCTGTGGATCCTTCCTGTAAGTAGTTAAATTTAACCCTAATGAGGCTGAAGTCAGACACATTGTGACATTGTGTGAACAAAATATAAGGTTTTTCACAATATCTGAACTTGTTTTTCTCTGGTGCTATCATTGTTGTTATTAGGACCATTATTTTTGTAAATTGTGTCATTTGGGACATTTTTTGCGTTCGCTTACCAGATCTGTATGCCTTTAGCCCTATCACTGGCTGTCAATGGGCTTTTAACTCTATGCCATTAATAATGTTAATGCTAATATGTATCATTAATTTTTTGTATCTACCTATCTTCAGACCCTCCCGGCCCACCTGGCAGTCCCGAGGTTAAAGATAAGACAAAGAACAGCATCACACTCACCTGGAAGCCGCCAGAGAGAGATGGTGGCAGCCCTGTTAAGGGTTACATCATTGAGGTCCATGAGGAGGGCTCTCTTGATTGGAGGATGGTGACTCCTGTCGATAAACTCCACCCCACAACTGAAATCACAGTTCCAGACCTGAAAGAAGGCAAAAAGTGCAAGTTCAGGATTTATGCTGTAAATGCTGCTGGGAATTCCGAGCCTGCTAGGACGGCAGATATCCTGGTTCAGGACATCCTGAGTAAGAATTAGCGTTACTTCTTCATTAAAAAGTTTCTGATACTTTTATTTGGTTTATGAAAAATAAAAACTGTTTGTTCGTTAGTTGAGCCAACGGTGACACTGGATGTCAACGCACAAGACCTGCTGAACTGCAGAGTTGGAACCACCATCAGAATCCCCGCCACCATCACAGGACGTCCTGTTCCCAAAGTCACATGGACCTTTGACGGAACTGCAGAGACAGAGAAGAAGAATGAACTCCACAAGCTTCCCATAGACTCAGAAGTAAGACTTGAAAGACTCAAACCTACACCTTACATACCTCTTTTCCACCAATGGGGTACTGCACAGTTCGACTGAGAATCTATCTGCTATGGCGTTGAATTGCTGACTGCACCTAAACAGAGCAGTAGTTTGCAGATGACTCATTTCCACAAATACTGTTTAACTGTTTTGAGAATTTCTGCCAAAAATAAACCAAAATAAACTTGGTTCCTGACAAAAAGCAGAAAAAAGTAGGATCTGAAGTGTGAACAGTGACAGTGGGCGTCAATTCTTCTTCCTTGCAACACTGGACAGAAAGTTGGGTTTTGCAGGAGAAACACAATGATTATCAATTTGGGTCCAGTCCTAGCACCAGCCCTGGAGGAAATGTGTGTATCATATTCCAGATTTGGAATTTTTGGTGTTCACTATTTTTCTCTTCAGATTCACTCAACAGACACAACCTCAGAGGTCATCATCCCAGAATGTAAAATGAACCACAGCGGCCGTTACATTATCAATGCTGAGAGCCCTGCCGGACACAAGGTGGTCAAAGTTAGGGTTAATGTCCTCGGTACGTAAAAATCATAATCCATCCAATGTATATGTTTTTTTAGCTGACAACACATCTTGCAGATAAGGCATTTAATGTGAGTAAAGCTGTTTACACATGATGTCATTACTCACATCATTTTGTGGACTTGCAGACCTGCCTGGACCTCCCAGAGACTTGAAGGTCAGTGATGTCACAAGAGGAACATGCCGACTGACATGGAAACCTCCAGAGTCTGATGGAGGAGAGAAAATTAACAGCTATTTCATCGAGGAGAAGACTGTAGGGGGCAAAGCCTGGACCAAGGTACTATCAAATATCTGCAGAAAGTGATCCTGTCCTCATAAAGACAGATTTCATTTCACTTACTGTGGTCTATTCACGTAGCTTGTGGATTACTGTCTGCATGTAAATTATTCCAATAACTGTGATGTGTTATCCTCCCAGGTTAATCCAGCTTGTACTGCTCAGTCTCTGGTTGTCCCAGACCTCATTCCTGGTCAGGAATACCTCTTCCGCGTCCGGGCCGAAAACTGCTTTGGGTTTGGACCTTACGTTGAGACAGTCACAGGAACCAAAGCCAGAGATCCCATCTGTAAGCTTGCTCTTATGAAGATCTCTTTAATGGCGTCCTGCCAAAACCTAGACTGAGAAACCAGCAAATACAATTCCTAAAAATCTGTTCACCTACATGAGATCTTAGATAACTTTGTTTGTCTCCAGATCCTCCTGATCCTCCAACAAGACTGAAGGTCCAGAGTGTGAGGAAGGGCACGGTGACCCTCTCCTGGAAGGCTCCCAAAAATGATGGTGGCTCACCTGTAACACACTACAGCGTGGATCTCCTCTGTTGGGATGCCAGCGGCCACAAGGAAGCCTGGAGAAGGTACCCCTTCGGTTTAAGACCTCCAGCGTACTGACTTTTGAAACATATTAATTTGTCTGCAACTGGCCTTATGTCATTCAGATATTGCGATGTTGATGATCTACTGGACATGGCATGACACATTTAATGTTGGAGGTTATGAACCTATAACAGATGCTATCTGCTGTGACCTGCAGGTGCAACAGGAGAGATGTGGACACCACCACATTCAAGGTGGAGGACCTGACAGAAGGAGACGAGTACGAGTTCAGGGTGATTGCCCACAATGAAGTTGGACCCAGCAGACCATCTTCGACTGTAGGACCAATCCTCATTCAAGACCAGATGTGTAAGACTACAAACTGTACAATTGAGCGGAAAACATGGTTCTTGGGATTGTAGGAAATAAGTTTTAGTCAGACTGGTAAATATGAGCAAAATCCTTTCACTTTTTTTTCTAGGTGCCCCATCCATTGAGCTGAAGGAGTTCATGGAAGTAGAACAGGGCACTGACATCAGCGTCGTGGCCAAAATTCGTGGCTGTCCCTTCCCGACACTCACCTGGTACAAGGCCCCACCCCACAAGTCAGATGCCAAAGTGGAGGTCCAGTACGATGAGCACATCAATAAGATCGTGTCCGATGATAGCTGCACACTGTTGATACAACAGGGCAAACGACCTGACACTGGCCTGTACACGATCGTAGCCTCCAACAGCTTTGGCAAAGCATCCAAAGAGATGAGGCTTAATGTGCTGGGTATGACCGCAAACATTAATAATTATTTTAGAACACATTAAGACCTTTGTTTTTTTACTTACTTGCTATTGTCTGTGCAGGCCGTCCTGGTCCTCCCTCTGCTCCCATTAAGATTGAAGAAGTTGGAGCCGAGAATATCACACTGTCCTGGCTGCCACCCAAAGACGATGGTGGATCTAAAGTCACCAACTATGTCATCTGGAAGCGTGTGACCAATAGGAAGACCTGGGTACCTGTTACCAGTGAACCCAAGGAGAGGATCTGGACTGTGGAGAATCTGATGGAGGGATATGAGTATGTTTTCCGCATCATGGCACAAAACAAGTATGGAGTTGGAGACCCACTGGACAGTGAGCCTGAGGTGGCCAAAAACCGCTGCAGTGAGTGATCACATTTTTATGATAAATTACATATTGATCTTTTCTTCTACATTTTACATTTCTATTTTTTTTTAAGTTTCAGGTCTAAGAAGTATAAGATTAAAAAAAAGTATTTGAATAGCTTTGAAGTTTTAAAAAGTTAATTTTACACTTAAGAAATTGTCTTAGGGCAGTATTTACTAAACTCTCTGTACTTTGCTGACAGGGATGTTCAATTTTGTATTGTTGTCCTCTTCCAGCTGTGCCCGGTCAGTGTGAGAAGCCAACCATTTCCAACATAACCATGGATTCCATGACCGTCAACTGGGAAGAGCCAGAGGAGGATGGTGGCAGCCCTATCACTGGCTACTGGCTAGAACGTAAGGAGACTTCAGGCAAGCGCTGGGGCCGTGTCACCCGTGACCCCATCCGTCCTTTGGGTCTGGTAGAGTCCTTTACAGTGACTGGACTCATCGAGGGCTCCCAGTACCTGTTCAGAGTCACAGCTATCAATGCTGCCGGTCCTGGTCCTGTCAGCGCCGCCACAGACCCCATCTTTGCTAGAGACCCCATCTGTAAGGATACAACATCTAATGACTTATGCAAATTTTATCGTCCCTATAATTATTTTTTTATGACAAAATCGTTGAGTACATGATGTAAACCTTCTCTTTGTCTTCCCCCTGCAGGTCCGCCCTCTCCTCCAACACCCAAGATCTCTGAGTGGACCAAATCTACGGTGGATCTGGAATGGATCCCCCCTCTGAAGGACGGTGGTTCCAGGATTTTGGGCTACTGGGTAGAATACAAGGAGGAGGGCACTGAGGCCTGGGTCAAGGTGAGGAGAACCACTCCTATAACATTATAGCTTTGTCATATTTATCGCGACAAATTGCCAACTTCATCATCATCATCATTCTCTCAGGCTAAGGACACAGAGATCCGAGGCACCAGATTTGTGATCACCGGTCTGAAAACAGGTGGACACTACAGGTTCAGGGTCATTGCCTTCAATGCGGCTGGAAATGGCGAACCAGGCGAGGTCCCAGAAGTCCTCGAAGTCAAGGACAGAAGCAGTGAGTCTGTTTTCATCTCTGTAATTGCTGTATTAGTAATTTTCCTGGAAATTTTACAGAAACTTATTTTTTTTGTAAGCTGGAACATTTCTTGTGATGCACCATTCCAACATAGACGTGCGTTTTTTGCATTTAAAGCATCGTAGCAGCCACAGTGTAGCGCCCGAAGACCAACTTTAGATTTATTGCATAGTGCCTTGTTCAAAGTTTTTGATAGTGGTAGAAACCACTGCAAGCTCACACATGCATAGAGAGAACAAGCCCCAGCAAGCACCAGGACCCAGGATCTGGAAGGAGTACATAAAAGGTCCTGTGATTTGTACTAAGGACCTTCTTGCTGTGAGGCAACAGTTCTAAACACTGCTCTACTGTGCTGCCCCAAACTGTTGTGTTGGTTTTCCGCTTTTGCTTTAGGTGATTGATAGATGATTTTAGTTTCACCTGGTGATTTGTGGGTTTTCACTGGCCATAGAGGTAGTGTTTAAGTCATTTCATGGTGATTGTAGGACGTTACTACAACAATTTTGCATGGTTGCTAGGTTTTTGCAAGGTGGTTGTTAATGTATAGGAGGTAGTTGTTATTATGATTTTGGTTAATTGGGAGTGTTGCAGGCAAATAATTATGGAGCCTGTTTCCTTCAAAGTAGGCATCTAAAACAATGGACTCATAATGATATAAATTCAATGTATAAATTTAATTGTTACTGCATTTCTTTTCCCTGTAGTTGCTCCCGAGGTGGATCTGGATGCCTCCGTGAAGGAGAGAATGGTAGTCCATGCCGGCGGCGTGATCCGCATCATTGCCTATGTGTCAGGCCAGCCAGCACCTGAGATTACCTGGAACAGAGATGGAGGGGCGCTGCCCTTAGAAGCCAGAATTGAGACAACTGCCATCAGCTCCTCTATGGTCATCAAACCCTGTGCCAGAAAGCACCTTGGTGTTTACTCCCTGACTGCCAAGAATGCTGCAGGCGAGAAGAAGAAGAACATCACTGTTGAAGTATTGGGTGAGAAACTCAAGCCGGTTACATTTTAATTTGACAAAATAATTGTAAATTTTGATTTTTTATTCTGTGAGGCTCTAAAAACTTGCTGTGTTCTTTTTCAGATGTCCCCGGCCCCGTTGGCATCCCCCTCACCACCGATAATCTGAGCAATGAATCCTGTAAGATCAATTGGTTCTTCCCAGACAATGATGGCGGCTCTCCCATCAGCAACTATGTCGTTCAGAAGCGCGAGGCTGAGCGCAAGTCCTGGACCTCTGTCTCCTTCACTGCCAGCAGACAGAACGCTGTAGTTAATGGCCTGACGCCAGGCAAGGCTTACTTCTTTAGAGTGGCTGCTGAGAACGCCATTGGACTGGGGCCCTTCACTGAGACCGCAGCTGAGGTCATCAGCAGGGAACCAATTAGTAAGTTCATTATGAAGGAAACAGAAATGTTCAGAAAATTAAGAATTCTAAATTGTCAAATCTGAATATTGAGGAAAATATTTTAAAAAAAAAAATCATTCCATGCATTACCTTTCATCTTTTCCTCCAAATTAAATAAGACATAATACAGTATATTGCCAGCAGGTGTCTTTTTAAGGTTTGTTGCACCGTCTGTTGCCCTAAGAAAATATTTGACTGTAGAATGACCAATTATTTGTTTCCTCTCAGCTGTACCAGATCGCCCTGAGGATCTGGAGGTCACAAAGGTCAGAAAGGATTTGATCAGTCTGACCTGGAAGACACCCAGATCTGACGGCGGCTCAGAGATCACCATGTACATTCTGGAGGCCCGTATGATTGGCAAAGACAAGTTCACCAGACTGACAAAGGAGAAGATGCTGGACAGGAAGTACACATATGACGGTCTGAAGGAGGGCGACACCTATGAGTTCAGAGTCAGTGCCGTCAATGAGGTTGGACCTGGCAAACCTTCGTTCTGTACCAAACCGATCACGTGCAAAGATGCGCTGGGTAAGAATTTTCAGGTTACTAAATGAACATATTACCAACCTGTATGTCCATGTGACTTGGGGCAACATTGTGTTCAATTGATGTGTAGTATAAGTGAAAACACCTCAGTATCACTGCTCACTTTCTTTCTTCTGTCCTCCAGAGCCCCCAACCATTGAGCTGGACTTCCGTGACAAGATCATCATCCGTGTTGGTGAGAGCAGCCTGCTGCAGGGCCGCTACACAGGCAAGCCATCCCCGTCCATCATGTGGTACCAAGAGGACAAGGAGCTTAAAGCCAACAAACACATCATGTTCAAGAACACACTAACCACCATGTCATTGGGCCTGATGAAGGCGGAGCGCGAGCACAGTGGCAGATATACGGTTGTTGTGGAAAATAGTACTGGATCAAGGAAGGGGGTTTGCAGCATCACCGTGGTTGGTACGTAGGCTGGTGCAGGAGGTAGTAAATCTTCAAACCATGCAGAAAAAAAAATTCACAACTCAACCTTTTCTCATTTTTGCCTCAGACCGTCCCACTCCACCAGTGGGCCCTGTCGTATTCGATGAGGTGCACAGGGAGTATATGGTGATCTCCTGGAATCCTCCTCTGGACAATGGAGGAGTCGAAATCTCCAACTACATCATTGAGAAGAGGGACGTCAACCGAGACATGTGGACAACCGTAACCTCAGCCTCCAGCAAGACCACCTGCAAGGTGGGTGCAGCTGATTGGTGGGATTCCCACCAATTCCCAACTCCAATTTCAATTGGGATTCCCTCCCCTGGGATTGTCTGCATAGATGTTTACATTACATTCTTGTTCTAGATTCCTAAGCTGATAGAGGGCAGGGAGTACATCATGAGGATCTCTGCTGAGAACATGTATGGGATCAGTGACCCGCTGGAGTCTGAAGGGATGAGAGCTAAAGATCTCTACAGTACGTAATTTCACATGACAATATCTTCAAACGGCTGATGTACAAAAAAGTGATACACTGGCAATTTTACAAATTTCCATGGTTTTCAAGAAATTTCTGTCTGGACGCAGTCACCAGTGTTTTTTTGTGAATTGTATCATTCTGGAGATAATTTTTGTGGCAGACTTTTAAAAGGACTCTTATGGCTCTGTGAAAGATGTGTTAAAGCCTCTAAAGTTCCTCTCCATGTTGTTATAACTTTATGTAGGTACAAATTGTCAGGATGAAAACAAGAATCAATGTCAATGTTGATCTACCAAGGAACTGTCTCCCAGAAATCTATGAGAACTATTTTATCTATAAATGTTGCGAGCTGAAATAACATGATTTGTTCAAAAAGCCTGTATCACGTCTGTGATATGTTTTGCGGGAAATGTCTTAAGGTACTATGTAGTTCTGTAGCCATATGAATGGAACTAACATTACTGCTAAAAGTTGAAGAATGGCAGGTGGGTGGTGGAAGGAGCAGGATGAGAGGTGAAAAAAACAGGTAGAAAGTGACCAAGCACGGATTAAAACCTGAGTGGACCTGTGATAAACATTCAGAAAGAACAAACACTTTTTACTTGATTAGTAAGTACCACCAGCTGTGCCTATAAGAGGTGTATGTGTGGATAGGTTTTGACTTTGCTACTGTAATATAAAATTAAACTCACTCTGAGAGGTCACCAAAAATGACACAGCACTGCACGAATAAAATTCAAACTGTTAAATCCTTTATAGTTTGAGTTCACTTGTTTACATCTGACTTCACTACCTCAGGAGTCCCCGAGGCCCCTGACATGCCAACAGTCAGGGAAGTCTACGCCACCAATGCCCTGGTGCTCTGGAACCGACCACGTGATGGTGGAAAGCCTATCACCAACTACATCCTGGAGAAGAAGGAAACCTCGGCCAAAAGGTGGTCTCGTGTTACAAGGGACCCCTTGTACCCTGCCACACAGTTCAGGGTCCAAGATCTAGTGGAGGGCTGCGAGTATGAGTTCAGAGTGATGGCTGAGAACGAGCTTGGCACTGGAGACCCCAGCCCCCCCTCCAAACCCATCCTTGCTAAAGACCCCATCGGTCAGTACAAGGAAGTGTTTTTATTATTGTTCATGATTATATTACAAGGGTTGATTAAAAAATTATGAGCCTGACAGATACAATCTCAAAATATACTTACCATACAGGGGTTAATTGATGAATTGTTAGCCCATACCTAATATTATGGCTCACAACTTATCAATTAACCTCCATTGCCTAGCAAGAATATTTTTTGTTTCAAGCTATAACAAGCTCTGATATATCCTTCCTCCTGCTCAGTGCTTCCCAGTCCCCCAGTGACCCCTGAGGCCTATGATAAGACTAAGGACACAGTCAGTCTGAAGTGGAAGATGCCGCGTCACGACGGTAATGGCCGCATCCTCGGCTACCTCGTGGAGTACCAGAAACCTGGCGCTGTGGAGTGGAGCCAGGCCAATGACAAGCCAGAGCAGTGCCCTGACCTGCACTATGTGGTGACAGGCCTGACTGAGGGACAGGAATACGCCTTCAGGATCTTCACCGTCAACGCTGCTGGCAAATCCGACCCTGCCTACGTCAAAGAACACATCAAAGTCCACGACAGACTTGGTGAGGCTAATCCTCTTAACGAACCCACATAAACACCATAGTCACTGGTGACAACTTGAATTATAAATTCCTGTCAGGAAATAATACGTAAGACTGGAATTGAAGGAGAGTCTGTGAATATGGATTCATTCAATATTTCCAGGCTTTCATTCCATCTTTTCAAATTTAATTCCATATTGTCATAGATTGTTTGCTATGTGGAAGAATAAAAATGGAGATAAAAATAGGAAATAAGCTGAAAAAAAGACTTTAAATGTTTGATTTATTAGTTATTATTTATTTGTATATAATGTATGTATTTTACTACTGTTTAAAATTCTGTATCTCTCTTTTAAAATTTGTTAAATATTTTCTCACTCATCTTGCATTATCTCTGTTCCATCGCAGAGGAGCCAGAGTTGCTACTGGATGCCAACATGTCACGGGACCACCTAGCCATGTTGGGCACTGATATCACACTGAGTGCCACTATTAGAGGCGTGCCGACACCCACTGTTAGCTGGAAGAAAAACGATGCTGATGTCCCAACTCACGCTACAGTTGCCGTCACTGCTACAGGCAGTAAAGTCTTCATTCCCAAGTGTGTCCGTGCCGATTCTGGAAACTACACCATCACAGTGGAGAACGCAGCTGGCAAGAAATCTGCCACTGTCGCTGTTCTCGTCCTAAGTGAGTTAAAGCAAGACAATGAATGAAAATGCTTTTCCATAATAATTTGCAAAACATGATCTGACATATTTTATCCAACTCTCATTCCATTTCTTTCCCACAGACAAGCCATCCCCTCCCAGAGATCTGGTGGTCTCTGAGGTGACGAGTGAGTCTGCTTACCTCACCTGGAAAGCTCCCGAGGATAATGGCGGTGCCGTCATCTCTCACTATGTGGTAGAGAAGAAGGATGTGGCAGCTGATCACTGGGTGCCTGTCTCTGCATCCAATAAGAAGCTAAGTCTGATGGCCCTCTACCTGATGGAAGGAATCCAGTACCTGTTCAGAGTGGCTGCTGAAAACCAGTTTGGCAGGAGCGACTACGCGATTACCAAGCTCCCCATCAAAGCTCTTGATCCTCTCTGTGAGTACTCTTCGCATTCTACTAATTTAAGGCTCCACTGTAATCATTAACCTAACCAATCACTTTCTGCCAGATCCTCCTGGCCCACCCAAGAACCTGCACCACACTGATGCTGACAAGACAGAGGTGTGGTTGGAGTGGGAGTGGCCTGACCGTGATGGAGGAAGTGAAATCAGCGGCTTCATCGTTGAACACCAGGAAGAGGGGCAAACTAACTGGGTCACCTTTAAGACAGTCTCAAACAACCATTGCCATGTCACTGGTTTGGAGCAGGGCAAGACCTACCGCTTCAGGGTCAAAGCTCAGAACGCCATTGGAGTGAGCCGACCCGATACCAGCGTCCCCATCACTTGCCAGGAGAAGATATGTAAGATACACAGTTTTTACAGGGTTAAATTATCTGAACCAAGGGGTAATCTTCAATCATAGCTTTGCCATGAGCACTCCCATATGAGACTGATCTTTTGTTTTAATTCCATTCACAATTTATGATTCAATTCAATTTCATCCATTCTGTTTCTGTTAAATTTGGAAAATGCTTATGTCTGAAATATATTAATGTGTAAAAATGTACGAAATTATTTCACCATATCTGTAGCACACCTGTCTATCAACATAAGTAGGAAAACTAAGATACCATAATACGTTGCATTGCAAATAAACTAAAGTCTTCTTCTAAAAGCTGATAGATTTCTATATGTCTATTAATTTTTGTGAAAGAGAAAAGCAGCACCTTCCTAATTAATCATCTCTAACCGAGGATTACATACAGCTTTGATAGCCACCTGGCAAATATTTTGTAGTCTATCATAGCATAGAACTGCATACAGTGGTTCCAGCAGTTTCAGCAGGATTGTCCATCTCCAGTTGTCTATGATGCTGTATGGACATGTATACTTGCAGATAAAAATTAAAACATATTGGGTTGAGCAAAATGGCAGCTTATTTTGAACCCTGGATAATAATCCAAAATGCATGATTCTGGTCTTTCTTTCTCAAAGTGGATAGGAAGCAGAAAAATAAGATGAATTAAATCAGAAGTGATGTAACAAACTAAGAAAAAATGCCTCAAATATTATTCTTTCCTTCTCTTTCTAGTACCACCAACAATTGAAGTTGATGTGAAACTAATTGAGGGTCTTATCGTGAAGGCTGGCAGCACCATTGCCTTCCCAGCCAAGATGACCGGAATCCCCATTCCCACTGCCAAGTGGATGACCGACGGAAAGGAAATTGTTTCTGAGGGCCGTTATAAGATTGTAACTGATGGACCCTCTACCATCCTCAGCATCCCTGAGTGTTTGAGAGGAGACACTGGCGAATACATCCTCACTGTGTCCAACCCTGCAGGCAGCAAGACTGTTGCCGTACATGCTACTGTGCTGGATCTTCCAGGACCACCTATTGGACCCATCAATATTCTTGAGGTCACACCTGACCACATGCTGATCCAATGGAGGGCACCTAAGGATGATGGTGGCACGCCTATCACCAGTTATGTGGTGGAGAAGAAGGATGTGAAGAAGCCATGGGAACCATGGTCTGTTGTTAGCTCCAGCGGAACCAGCACCAAAGCCAAGGTGTCCAGATTAGAAAAGGGACGTGAGTATATTGTCCGTGTCCGCGCAGAGAACAAAATTGGCATCGGAGCTGGGCTGGAGAGTGCTCCAACTATTGCCAAACACATGTTCAATCCACCTGGTCCACCAGGGCCACCAGATTGTTCTGACATCACTGAGAATGCTGTGACATTGGATTGGACGCTGCCCGAATATGATGGCGGCAGCCCCATCAGTGGCTACGTGGTTGAACGTAGAGAAATGACAGGAAAGTGGATCCGTGTCAACAAAACTCCAGTGCTGGACCTCAGATACAGAGTTTCAGGCCTGTTTGAAGGCAACAGCTATGAGTTCAGGGTTTTTGCTGAGAACGTTGCTGGTATCAGTGAGCCTTCTCTTCCGTCTTACCCCATCAAGGCCACACGTGCCATCACCAAGCCTGGACCTCCTGGCAATCCTAAACTGAAGGACTGGAGCAAGTCCTATGCTGACATCTGCTGGACCAAGCCTACCAGAGATGGAGGCAGCCCCATTCTGGGATATGTGGTTGAGGCACAGAAGCAGGGCACTGCAACCTGGGATAGAATCAACAAGGACCTCATCAAGATGTGTGCCTACAGGGTGCCAGGCCTCTTTGAAGGAATGGAGTACAGATTCCGTATCAGAGCCACCAACAAGGTTGGAGACAGTGATCCAAGGGAACTGTCAGAGACTGTTCTGGCTAAGGACATCCTGGTGCCTCCTGAAATTGTAGTTGATATGTCCTGCCGTGACTCTTTGACAGTCAAGGCAGGTCAGATTATCAGTTTGATCACCAGGGTGAAGGGTAGACCTGACCCAGATATCACATGGACCAAGGATGCCAGAGCCCTACCCAGAGACAAGCGCATTGTAATGAACAACAGCTATCCTCTGTGTGAGCTGGTCATCAGTGATGCAGTCCGGTCAGACTATGGTAAATATGCCATTACAGCCAAGAACAGCAGTGGGCAAGCACAGGCCACTATTGTTGTCAATGTCCTCGACGCACCTGGTCCATGTCAGAATTTGAAGGTGGCCTATGTAACCAAGAATTCCTGCATGGTGTCCTGGGAGAACCCTGAAGACAATGGAGGGTCTGAGATCACTCAGTACATCATTGAATGCCGCCAACCCAGCCAGAGAGGATGGACAGTGGTGTCCAGTGACTGCACTAAGCGCCTGATGAAGGCCCCTCTTATGGAGGGTTGTGAGTACTTCTTCCGTGTCAGTGCAGAGAACAAGATTGGAGCTGGTCCACCAACTGAGACCAAAACACCCGTGCTGGCTGTTGATCCTATTGAGAAGCCTGGGGAACCTGTTGACTTCCACATCTCAGAGATTGGCAAGACCTTCTGCTTCCTAAAGTGGAAGAAACCAGTCTATGATGGAGGTAGCCGCAACTTGGGCTATCAAATTGAGAGGAAGCCAAAGGAAGCTGAGGAGTGGGAGAGGCTTCACAAGGGCGTCATCAAGGAGACCTATTTCATGGCTGATAGGTGCATTGAAAACCAGATCTACCAGTTCAGGGTTCAGACCAAGAATGAGGGAGGTGAGAGCAACTGGGTGACCACAGCTGAGGTCCTGGTGAAGGAGCAGTTAGTGGAACCTGAGATTAAGATAAAACTGGATGGAACCCTTGTGGTCAGAGCTGGAGATGCCATTCCTATTGAGGCTTTGGTTAAGGGCAAACCTCAGCCTGATGTCAAATGGAGCAAAGATGACAGCACAGAGGAAATAAAGAAGAGTCAAAGGCTTCAGATTGAAGCTGGTGCCGATTTCTCCAAGATGCTCCTTACTGGTGCCAGACGTAGTGATAGTGGCAAATATGTTGCAACTGCCTCTAACAGTGCAGGAACATGCTCTGCTTATGCCAAGGTCAATGTTCTGGACAGACCTGGTCCCATCAGGGATCTCAAGGTATCTGGTATCTGCACTGACAGGTGCCATCTGGCCTGGGAAGTCCCAGAGGATGATGGTGGCTGCGATATCTACAACTACATTATTGAGAAATGTGATACCAAGAGAGGAGTCTGGTCTGTTCACTCAAATGCCATCATCACCAACAAAGCCAATGTCACTCGTCTTGTTGAGGGCAACGAATACATCTTTAGAGTCCGTGCTGAGAATAAAATGGGTCCTGGCCCTGCTGTGCAGAGCGAAGCTATTGTTGCAGGCACTCAGTTCAGTGTCCCGGGAGTTCCCGATGCCCCAGAGGTGACCAAGATTGCTAAAGAAGAGATGACCGTGGAGTGGTTGCAGCCAGAGAATGATGGCGGAAAGCCAATCACAGGTTACCTGCTGGAGAAGAGGGAGGAGCACGGCATCAGATGGTCTCCTGTCAACAAGGATCCAATCCCAGGAGAACGTCTGACGGTTGGAGGACTCCTGCCCCTCCATGACTACCAGTACAGAGTCAAAGCTGTCAATGAAATCGGCATCGGTGGCGCAAGCAAACCCTCTCGTGCCATCACTGCCAAGGATGCTGTTGGTATGTAATCAGTAATCTGTTGTGTCGTGTTAAATGTAATTTGATGCCCCACAATTTACAATTTAATGTTTGTACAGAGCCTCCTGCACCTCCCACCAACCTGAGGGTTTTGGACAGCAGCAAGTCTACTGTTACTTTGGGCTGGGTCAAGCCTGTATCAGATGGCGGAGCGCCCATCATCGGCTATGTGGTGGAGATGAAGGTGTTGGGTTCTGACAAGAAAGGAGACAATGGCTGGAAGAGGTGCAATGTGGCAGCACAGTTGATGGTCTGTGAGTTCACAGTCACCAGTCTAGAAGAAACGCTAACGTACGAATTTAGAGTGTCAGCCCAGAACCAGGTTGGCATCAGCCTTCCCTGCAAGATGGAGGGAGCTGTGATCCCCAGGGAGATCCTAGGTAAGGAGTTTCTTGTTTTCGTTTTAGTTTAGTTTAGTTTTAGTTTTTATATGGCCCATAAAAGACACAGGCTTAATATCTGAGATGTCGCTGATCAGATTTTTTTGCAACCTTCAGGAAATTATGCAGTTTTCCCCATTTTCCTTCCCAGACCTTGAGTTAATCTGATCATTGCATACTGATGCATACATCGTAGCTGTTTTTCATTTTGGATGAAGATGCAACATGAAAATGACAGTTTATATTTTCATGTTTCATTTGTTGATTAAACATTAAAAAATGTGTTTTTACTTTACAACAGAGGCACCAGAGATAGACCTGGATGCCGACCTCAAGAAGGGCCTGACTGTGCGAGCTGGCTGTCCCATTCGTCTGTGTGCCACTATCAGAGGAAGACCACCACCCCAAGTCACCTGGAGGAAAATGGGTATTGACAATGTGGTTAGGAAGGGACATGTGGACATTATCGACACGATGACCTTCCTGGTCATCCCCGACAGTACCCGCAACGACTCTGGCAAATACTGCCTGACTTTGCGGAACCCTGCAGGCGAGAAGGCTGTGTTCGTCAATGTCAAGGTTCTTGGTAAGTCCAGTCAACCTGGATAAAGAAATCTGGGCGATGATTGTGAGACTGCTGCTCTATGATCTGGACTTTGATGAGCAGTAAAAATATAGAACAGAAATGAAAATGACTTCCACACTTTAAAATGTATTCTTTTATGACAGACACCCCGGGTCCAGTGATGAACCTGGAGGTTACAGACATCAAACAGACATCCGCCGTGCTTTCATGGACCCCACCAGAGGCTGACGGTGGCAGTGAGATCACCCACTACACCGTTGAAAAGCGTGAGATAGTTCGCAAAACGTGGACAACAGTTAAGGCTGAAGTTGCGTTGGATAAGATTCCCTTCACGGTCAACGGTCTGATGCCAGGCTCAGAGTACTACTTCAGAGTTATCGCTGTCAATCAGTACGGCTCTGGAGTACCTAGAGCTACTCCAGCCTCCTACCTGGCTTCGGATCCTGTCAGTACGTATTGTCTTTCCTTTGCAAATCAAATGTATATTTGTCAAGTCAAGTTTATTTGTACAGTCCAATAACATACAATGTATGTACAACCCAATCATGTATGACATTACAAATACATGACAATTTACAACTATAAATAATCTAATGCAGGGGAAAATTGTTAGGTACTTAACGTTTTTTAAAAATACAAAACTATTGAACCCTTACATATTTTGTTACCAATCACAACTGGACTGACAAAGAAGACAAAGAAATACTCAATAATATTTTATATGAAAAATATACATCACCAATACAATCAGAAACATTACTCAAACATACCCTTGATCACATGTAACTGAAGTATCTTGATATGTCAGACAAATGTACAGTAAATCCAAATATTCAATATGAGTTCCTGTTTCTTAGGTAAACCTGATCCCTGTGAGAAAATTGAGGTTATGGAGATCACAAAGAACAGTGCCACTGTGGGCTGGGTGAAACCTGCCAGAGATGGAGGAGCCAAGATCGACGGTTACGTCATCGAGTACATTGAGGTCAAACCTCCTCCTGAACCTCCTGCTCCTGTCACGGTTTGTCTTTTTATATCTATGCAGAATAAATAAATTGAGGTTACTGAAAACTAATATATAAATTGCAAAAAAATCAGGGAGACTATTTCAACTAAAAATTCAAAAAATGAACAAAAATGAAAAAGAAAATTTAATGTCCAGTAGTAAATAACAAACAAGATCTGATGAGTTAGTCGTACAACAAATCCTGATCTCTGGTTCAGGTTCCAGAGGGAGAGGAAGGTGCTCCAGCCCCTCCTCCTCCTCCACCTCCACCCGTCAAGGAAGAAGAGGAGACAGAGCCTGAGAAGGAGGTGTGGAACACCTACACCACGGTGAAAGGCTTGAGTGTCAGCATCAGTGGCCTGAAGGAGGGAAAGAGGTACAAGTTCAGAGTGGCTGCTAAGAACATCATGGGCCTGAGCACCTTCACCGAGACCAGAGAGCCCATCGAGATCAAGGAGCAGATGTGTAAGTCTAATTGAAAAAACGTTGGATTCAGTCAAATCTACTATACCAGAATGATTTGAGATCAAAGTTTAAATTAATTTATTAAAGTAATAGTCCTTAACTTTTCTTCTTTGAGTTGTAAAAGTCATGTGACTGACTGATTTCTCGTTTCCACACGTCTTTGTATAGGATTTCATAATTATACTGGAAAAAAAAACGACTCCAAAATTAACTCGAGATGTAAATCTTTCTAAAATAAATTATTCATCTTTGTAATGTTGATGAAAAGATAACAGAGAAAGATTACAAAACTATTTGTCAGAAAGCAAAGTGACCATCCTTAACATTTCTTGTTTGTTAAAAAAAACAACAACTTTGATACCGATGTTTAATTGTATGTTTGTAAAAGTAATTTGATTGACCTTTGGACTTCTAGTGACGTATAAGGAAATGTTAGGGAGGCTACCCCCGCTGTCTAGACCCAGTTTGGATAAAGAAACATAAATAGACTAAAGTGCTAACGCCACAACAGCACCAAAGATTAATGACTGCACTTATAACGTTATCATTTTCATTTTTTGAGATGTCACTTCACTTTGACACCTGCATTCCACATAAAATTATGGGAGTGGTTGTTCTCCAACCTACTTATAACCTCCTACTTCTGTTCTATGACAAAAACACAAAACTAAGGATTATTACTTTAAAAATATATTTGATTGATGCTAGATTATTTAAATGTCCATTAAATTTTTACCAAACCACAGAGTTTTGAGATTTAGCAGAAAACCAATTAATTTGCAGTTTGTATGAGTTTTATAACATTTTAATTATATTTTTATTCTGCATGCGAGATTGTTTCAATCAAAATGTGTCTTGTTTAACACATCAGATTGGATTGAGGAACTATAGGGAAACATATCACAATTATCTAATCTAATTTAGTGATTCAGAAAAGTCAGTTTCCTTCGGAAGAAAATAAAATAAAATAAAGATTTATTTACAAGAAATATTTTAGAATTAGTTAATTAATTTCACAAATTTCTTGATTCCAGAAAAAATCTCTGTGGGGAAAGAAATTCAAGAAATAAATCTTGATAAAATAAAATAAATTACTGATTTTAGAAGTTCTTGATTTTCTGTAACATCCATGTTCATCTGCAGTGGAGCCAAAGATCATAATGCAGGAGACAGCGAGCGCCAGAGCCGGAGCAAAGCTCAGAGTGGAGGCTTTGGTCTCAGGAAAACCCGTGCCAGCCTGTAAGTGGATGCGTGGTGAGAACGCAGTGGTCCCGTCCAGCCGCCTGGCAGTCCACCGCTCAGGAAACGTGTGTGTCCTGATCATCAAAGACGTGTCCAGGACGGACAGCGGTGATTATACCCTGGTGGCTGAGAACAGCTCTGCTAAGGTGGACCAAACTGTCAAGATCGTCATCAGAGGTTTGTGCTGAACCACAGAAACCTTAACTGCCATACTAGATTATAAGTGAAACTAAAATAACCAATAACAATAAAAACACAGACTTAACTTGAGAGTCAAGTACAACATTGCTTATTAAAGTATAATCAAAATAACTTTACTGTTTGTTGAATTTCAGACATCCCTGGTCCTCCTGAAGGTCCTGTGGAGATTAGTGACATCGACTCAGATGCCTGCTCTTTGTCCTGGAACAAACCCCTGGAGGATGGAGGCAGTAACATTACCAATTATGTGGTGGAAAAATGTGACGTGGCCCGTGGCGACTGGGTGTCGGCTCTGTCCTCTTGTGGAAAGACTGGCTGCAGGCTGGGAAAACTCATTCCTGGGAAGGAGTACGTGTTCCGCATCCGGGCCGAGAACCGTTACGGTGTTTCTGACGCCATCCAGTCTAGCAGGATGGTTGCCAAATTCCCCTTCGGTAAGTTCTGTAGTTTTAGCTTTTAAGATGATGACGATTTCTGACTGTTAATCTAATACTTAAGTTATATCCTATAGAAAAAGGCATTGTATAATCCTTTGTTTTCTTATATCAACAGACGTTCCTAGCGAGCCACTCAACTGTCGCATCAACAAGACCAACAAGGATTGCATGTTCGTGGCCTGGGACACACCTGAGAGCGATGGAGGCAATCCCATCGTTGGTTACTATGTTGAGCGTAAAGAGCGGAACAGCCTGCTTTGGGTGAAAGCCAATGACACTGTGGTCCGAACCACAGAGTACCCCTGCGCTGGACTCATCGAGGGCCTGGAATATACCTTCAGGGTGTCTGCAATCAACCGTGCTGGCCAGGGCAAACCCAGCAAGAAGACAGATTTTGTCACAGCCAGAACCCCTGTTGGTACGTTTGCGGTCTAACTTTATATTTTAAAAATAATAAATAACAAAGATCATTGTATTGATGCACATAACTACAGCCAGCAGGAGACACCAGCAGGATTATATAATTACCTCCATCATGCACATTTTTTTTTCTCTTTGTCAGCATGATTACAAAAAATTAAGAGCTGAGTTTTATCAAACTTGTCATGGAGGTTAACCGTGATCCAGGGGAAAAACCAATGTTGGCTATAGTCTTAACCCACAGGGTTTCATTTTACATTTTAAATTTGTTGATTATGTTGCCAATGCACATTGCTCATTGTCCATCCATCTTATCAAGCTCAGTCCCCCGTAGTGATTTATCTCAGGATTCCTTGGGTGTCTGGACACAGATGGACAATACCTTTGTTTTTGATGTTCTCACTGTTATAATTGACTGTCAATGTTGAGCAAGCTCTGTAGTTAATGAATGAGTCAAACATACTGGATGGTCATGTGACCTCACTACTGCGAAAAATAAAACATCAATCCACCTGATGATGGTGCTATAACAGCAGCAGTCATATTTTTTATCAATAACTTTGGAATCAGACATTGCAAAGTCGAAAGGTTGTTGGTTTGTCAGTATGAGCAGGGGTGTGATCTTGTGTTTAATTTCATCGACGCAATTGGAGGACAAATAGATCTTGGAAGAAGTATGAACAGCAATAAGAGCCCCTCTTGTTAGTTTAGGTCTCATTTGAGTTATTTTCCTTTATTTTACAGACACACCTGGTAAACCAGAAATCCTGGATGTGACCAAAAACTCAGTCAGTCTGGTTTGGGCACGTCCCAAGAATGATGGTGGCAGTAAGATCATCGGTTACTATGTGGAGTCACTGCAGTTGCCGGGAGACATGTGGATACGCTGCAACACCAGCAGCCAGAATGTCCCGAGGGAGGAGTACACGGTTACAGGCCTGGAGCGAGACCTTCAGTACCAATTCAGAGTCATTGCCAAGACTGCTGTCAACATGAGCAAACCCTCTGAGCCCTCAGACCCTGTCCTGGTCTGTGCTGAGAATGGTAAGATTTCTATTTTACCACAGGGTCAGACTAGAAGCAAAATGTTTTCAAGTGAACCAAACATTTAACATTTTCTCTTTTTGCAGTTCCCCCAAGGATAGAACTTAATGCCAAGATGCAGAAAGGTTTGAAGGTGAAGGCGGGCACCACAGTTCTGCTGGAGGCCGACGTTTTTGGAAAGCCCATGCCCAGAGTGACCTGGAAGAGAGGAGACGATAACCTTAAGTCGGCAGAAGGTCAGGTTATCACCCAGCAGAGGCAGCACTTCCAGTTGGAGATGACTGAAGTCACCAAGCAGCACACAGGAATCTACACTGTCTTGGCAGAGAATGCTAGTGGATCCAAGGCTGCAGAGATTGAGCTCAATGTCCTTGGTAAGAAGAAAGAAATCTACTTTATTGATGCACGAAGGGATCCAGAAGGATTCCCTTGGTGTCTTTGACGTCTGATATGTCAAGCACAAAGCACACAACAGCTATTCGTCAGACTTCAAAGTCATCAGTTTGTTTGTATGAATTGATGTGGATTTCCCTGATGCTTCCTCAGATGTGCCAGGTCCTCCTGCCAGTGCCAAATGCGCGGAGGTCTTTGCCACAAACATCAAGCTAGCCTGGGAGCCACCACTGAAGGACGGCGGTAGTGCTGTCACTGACTACATTGTGGACAAGCGTGAGACAAGCAGAGCCAACTGGGCTCAGGTTTGCGGCAAGTTCAAAGGAGATGTCCTCGAGTACAACGTTGAAAAACTAATCGAGGGACACGAGTACCAGTTTAGAATTCGTGCTGAGAATATGTGGGGGGTTGGAGAAGCTTTCATTACCAACCCAGTCATCGCCAAGAACCCCTTTAGTGAGTATATATTTCACCTATCTTTACTTTAGCCTTTACCCTTTAGTCTATAGCTGACTCACGGATGTAACACAACTTCATCAATACTTTTAGCTGCTCCTGGTCCTTGCGAAGCCCCAGTGATCACTAATGTGACCAAAGAGCGTATGACGGTTAGCTGGAAGGAGCCAGCAGATGATGGTAAGTCCACCATCCTGGGCTATATGGTGGAGAAGAAAGAGATCAAGAACCTGACCTGGAATAAGGCGAACAGGAAGCCAATAACGGATAGGACTCTAGAGGTCAACGGCCTCACCGAGGACATCGAGTACGAGTTCAGAGTCATTGCTGTCAACCTAGCAGGGCCTGGTGCACCCAGTGAGCCCTCTGCTGCAGTAGCAGCACATGATCCACTCAGTGAGTAAATTTAATGATTATTTAAGTAGCAGGTTTGCATCTGGATTGAACCTCAAAATGTGATCTATCTAATGATAGAGTATAGATGGTCTGATTTTAAACTTAGCTAGTATGGTGGTATAGTAATATTATGCATTAAAGCAATGAAAAGCATTAATTGATTCTATTATATATAGATTTAAAACAAATTAACAAAAAACTGCTAAGCTTCTATCACCCAGAATCATTTTTGTTAGTAATTGACCCTGATTTTCTGATTCCATCTGCTCTGTTTCAGATCCTCCTGGTCCCGTGGTGAACCCCAGTGTGACAGACACCACCCACAGTACAATTAGTCTCAGCTGGACTGCCCCCGCCAATAATGGTGGCAGCCCCATCCTGGGTTACCTTGTTGAGTGCAAACGGCCCAACACAAAGGACTGGATCCGCTGCAACGTCCCCAAGAACCTGCAGGATACCAATTACGTCATCCAGAATCTCGTCGACAAGGCGGAGTACCAGTGTCGTATCACCGCTGTCAACAAGATTGGCTTCAGCGAGCCATGCGAAGTTCCTGGCACCCACATTGCCAAGGACATTATTGGTAAGTCTTATACTCACTGTATGCATCCGTACAGATGTTTAACAACAAAACAATTCATGGGGACTTTTGAAGTTTATTTTAAATTGCTAATGTTTTTGATAATTGTAATTGTATAATAATTTTAGATATTTGAAAAAGTCAAATTACCACTAAGCAAGATCAGAAAGCCTAAAATAAACATCTTAATACAACAGTTATCATTTTGTGTATCAACTAAATTAACTAAAAGCAACTCAGAAAAAGAGTCAAAAATGTGAGTTGTGAAAGCTAAACTAAGGATTACTAAGTACTACTCTACCTTCTCTCTAAAAAAGCAATGTTCTGTCCTCACACTGATACACAAACATAATACTGACAAAGATTTCCTCTGTACGTGTGTCAAACAGTTCTTCCAGAGGCAGATCTGAGCGCAGATCTGAAGGGTGTCCTAGAGTTGCGAGCTGGCGCCACAATGAGATTGCGTGCCACCATCAAGGGCCGTCCAACTCCCAAAGTCACCTGGGCCAAAATGAACACCAACATCAAGAACCGACAAGGCATCGTCATCAAATCCACCAACTTCGACACCATGGTGATGGTAGAAAACGTCAACCGGTACGATGCCGGCAAGTACATCTTGAATCTGGACAGCACGGCCGGCATGAAAATGTACACCATTGTCGTCAGGGTTCTCGGTGAGTAAAAAGATGTTTTTGTGGTTACGCTGTACCGGCACATCTATGATCTCTTAAAGTAAAACATGCAGCATTTTGTAGTGACAAACTTCCTCACAAGCCTCCACGGGGCAGCTGTAGGATTACTTTTATCAACCTAATACACCTCAGGCACAATACCATATCCATCGTTAGGAAATCATCACACAGATTACAATAAATCACAGTGCCTTATAATTTGGTAATTGCATGTGACCAAATTCTACATTTATTTCTAGTTTGATTAATTGTGCAGCACTTCTTGTGGGTTGTCAGTCAGTATTTTATAGCCCTGTTGTGTTACGTGTCCAGACACCCCTGGGCCTCCGGTGAACCTGGTGGTAAAGGAGACAACCAAGGACAGCGCCTCCATCTTCTGGGACGCTCCTCTAATTGATGGCGGCTATGAGATCACCCACTATATTGTGGAGAAGCGTGATGCTGAGAGGAAGGCCTGGTCCATGATCTCCAAAGACTGCACAAAGACCCTGTTTGACGTGACGGACCTGGAGGCTGGGCACTTCTACTCCTTCAGAGTCTGCGCTGTCAACCAGCTCGGTGCTGGAGAGCACTGCGAGACCCCGGACTCTGTCAGAGCAACGGGTGAGTTTGCTGACGAATTATCCAGTTGTATGATTTCTGCAAGTTTTCTTTTCATTGGTTAGCCAGTGGCATTTGATTGGTCAATTAAAAGACAAGGTTGAGCCATTTGTATTTCATTCACAAAATGTGAAAATATACTTTCACTGTCCAGATCTCATTTTGCAAAAATTGTATCTAACCTTGTATTAAGGATTGCTTAAATACAGAATATGAGTTTCCCTACAGGAATCAAAAAACTAAAATTTAACAATAAATATTTGATCCTCCAGAGATGCCTGGACCTGTGATGGACTTCAAGACTCTGCTAATCACCAGAGACTCCTGCACTCTCAGCTGGAAGAAACCTCTAACAGATGGTGGCAGTCGCATCATGTGCTATGTGCTGGAGGTCCTCAATGGTGACGAGAAGTACAAAGAGCTGATGAGGTCCAAGAATATGCAGTACAGCGCTAAAGACTTGGTGGAGGGAAAAGAGTACACCTACAGGGTCCGAGCAGTGAATGATTCTGGAGAGAGTGATAACAGGGAACTGAAGGTTGTCGCTTCAGACCAGAACAGTAAGACTCTATTTGTATATGATATGTACAAGACGATGTACAAAATGTGCAGGGGCAAGGGTTAGATGAGTTCTTCACAATTAAAATTGACATTATATGATTCATACATCCAACTGTCACATCACAAGGACCTGTGATGACCAGATTGGTTTGAGACCATCAGTAACATTTTCCTTTTGCGTGCATATCAAATCCTCCTTACAGAAGAGAAATCACTGTTGTAACTGATAACTATGTAGTGAACATAACTGGGGTATGGTTTCAGTTTTATGCATGATCCAGTTTGATTTCTGTTCTCTGTGAAATGTCTGGGATAAATAAACTCTGTTTACCTTTCAGTTCCTCCTTCCTGTGACTTGCGTGAGCTGCCCAACATGTGCTACATTGCCAAGGAGGGCACCACTGTGCGCCTGAAGATTCCGATCATTGGCAAACCCACGCCTAAGGTTTCCTGGAAGAAAGGAGACGATGAAGATCTGACAGACACAGGACGTGTCTGTGCCGAGTCCTCAGCTGTTAACACCACCCTTCTGATCAGGGACTGCCAGAGGAGCGACGCCTCCAAGTACACCATCACCCTGTGGAACAGTTCTGGGACTAAGGAATCCAACATTTTCATCAGGTAGGTCTCAGATTGGACAAGCACTGCTCTTTTTGGAGCAGTACACTAGCATTTTTGCTAAGCTGTACATTTTTCACGAAAACTGCATCTGAACGTTTGACATATGCCTACCTATGTTTGACCTGAGCAACACGTGGAAAAGCATCTAAAAGCTCCTCCACGTGGAGTTTGCTGACTGTGTTGTCCTACCACATTTGACCCTGAAACAAAAGATTAAAACCCTCTGCGTTCCGTTTCAGGGTCGTCGGTAAACCTGGCATCCCTGTTGGACCTATCAAGTTCAAAGACGTGACAGCTGACGGCGCCACACTGAAGTGGGGCGCTCCCAAGGATGATGGTGGCTCTGAAATCACCAACTATATTCTGGAGAAGAGGGACTTCGTCACCAACATGTGGGTGACTGTGTCATCCACCGTGGACACCAACAGCATGAGGGTAACTGGCCTCCATGAGGGCACCGAGTACATCTTCAGGGTCTGTGCTGAGAACAAGTACGGTGTGGGAGAGGGACTCAAGTCTGACCCCGTCCTCGCCAAACATCCATTTAGTGAGTAATGACTACATCACTTTACGCTTTCATAGCATGATTGTTGGAAAGTTTTGGCGTTTCTACTTACTCCTGACTTTTATTGAATGAGTGAAATGTACTGGGAGCAGCAAATTGGAGATGTTCTCTATTTCAGTTCCAATATTGCACAGCTCAACAATATTACACGGTTCATTATGGATGAATATTGCACAGTTCAAAAAAGGGGGCGTGGCTGTATCTTCAGCAATGTGAGAGTACTGGGGTAAAAACAGTTTTTACAAATATCTCGAAAACAGAAAACCTGGTTTCAGTAGCTGGGTTAAGGGACTATAAGAAACCCAATACAGGTAGATGTTTGCTGGTGTAACCATAGTGACCTGGACATTTTTGCCCTTAACTAAGTCTCTGTTAACATTTTTAAGAGTGTGCATAAATTAGCGAGGTGTAAATGTTGCAATGTTAAGCGCATTAGTAACTTTAATGAGTGTTAATGAGTATGTTCCTTCTGGGTGTATTTCATCAATTTGCACATTTGCACCTTAATGTGATTACACAATACTGTTTACCGTGCACTCGGAGAGCGGCAGAATCCTATTTATTTATTGTATTATGACAAATACTCTGCATATTGAGTGCATGTTAACTGAATGATCCATCACTGTTTCTCCATAGATGTTCCTGATGCCCCGCCTCCACCTCAGATCTTGAGTATGCGCCATGACTCCGCTTACCTGGTATGGCTTGACCCCAGGAAGACTGGAGGATCACCCATCACAGGTACAGCAATGTAAACTTTCCAAATATTGGGATAATTTTATTATTATGTTAAAAGTTCAATTACAATGAATTTCATATAAATGTGTGTATATATCCAATCCTGGTCAAAAGTCTTGGTCCCCCTTCAAACCTGGTGTTTGGTGTTGTTTTTCCCAGCAGTCATTCTTACAGTAAATAGTGATGAAAGTCGGACAAATCCAGATGTTATCAGTGACATTAATTAGGGCTCCATTCCATTTAGGTTGAAGTGAGCCAGGTTCAAAGGGGGGTCCCACTGAATCCTGGACCCTTTAGTCTGTAGAAGCTGTTCTGTTCTGATTTATAATACTGAACACACATTTCCTGATCTAATAAATAGAGAGAATTGATAAAACAACAAATCTAATGGAGGACAAAGACTTTTACACAGTACTATATATATATGTAACATTTTACATGCACATTACAAACGCGTGTATATACATGTTTTATGAGTGCATGTCTCATGTGATGTTAACATGTTCTAATGTTCAGGTTACCATGTGGAGTTCAAAGAGAGGAACAGTATGTTATGGAAGAGGTCCAGTCAGACCGCGCTGAGGATGAAGGAGCACAAAGTGACTGGGCTGACAGAAGGTCTGGAGTACGAGTTCAGGGTCATGGCTATTAACCTGGCTGGCATCGGCAGACCAAGCGCTCCCACTGAGCCACAGGTTGCACTGGATCCAATTGGTGAGTACCGAAACACTCGCCACAAATTAAATGTTGATGAATTATCCACTTTGGGTGTAATCTGATGATAGATAGAAGCAATGCTATGCCAATTTTGTTTGCCCTCTACCATTCTATTCTTATCTTTTATTTAATTTACTGTCACAATCACAAAAACACAGCATGGAACATCTCTTGTAGCAATCTGGAAGACATTGTACACTTTATTATCCAATAATTGTATTTTTGGCAGGAATATGATTGAGACAGTAAGCCTGCCTCTGCTAACCATGCGCCAGAGCTGGTGTTTAGTGCCTCTATACTTACCATACTTCCTGGGTCCAGGCTGCCAGTAAAATCCTGTTTTGCTGATAGCAGATAGTTCCTTATAGTACTTAATATGATTGCCCTATTCATTTGGCTGATGAACTACAAATTGCTACAAACTGCTTCTCATCTATGCCTGGAAGCAGTGTTTTTCATTCATCCAAAGGCAAAAATAATTGTTAAATCATGCTACATATCTCAATTAACACCTGCCCAATCTGGTTACACATTAATATGTCTATGCTAAGATGAGGATCATATTTTCAGGATGGAAAGTGACAGAGTAATGCATTAATCTCTGTGATAATAAGCACACTTACCCGACTGCTCTGTTTCCCATTTCCTCAGACGCTCCGGGTAAACCAGAGGTGATCAGCATCACTCGAAGCACAGTGACCCTGCAGTGGGCCGAGCCTCAGTTTGATGGCGGCCACAGGCTAACTGGCTATATTGTAGAGAGACGCGACCTGCCATCCAAGGTCTGGGTGAAGGCAAACAATGTTAACGTGGTGGAGCCCGCATTCACTGTCACAGACTTGCAGGAGGGCTGCAAGTACGAGTTTAGGATCAGGGCCAAGAATGCTGCCGGAGCTCTCAGCCCACCATCTGATCAGACGGACACCATTATCTGCAGAGACGAATATGGTAAGATGAAGGTTAGGGGAAAGGGAGGACAAGGTTATTTTTTTAATAAATATATCCTGGTCCTTGGTATGACTTCCATGCTGGCCTGAGTCCTGTCTGTGTGCAGTTTACAGAGCCTCCCAATACGTAGGTTTCCTTGGGATTAGTTTTGTGCTTCTGCCACGGACCCCTTGCATTCCCACTGGTCACATTGTTGTGCGCAAAACGTAGTTGCAGAATTTGTGTCGGTAAACTTTAAGTGATACAGTGTTGATTTTGCAAATTGATGGATTTCTGGGGATATTATGTCTGATCTCAGTCAATGATGTTGTTTCTTATTCAATTATAAAGCTACTCTACAAGAAGTTCAGTTAGTTATACAAATATGTCCACTGCTATCCCTAAAACATACAGACCCCATAGAAGTTTGTCTACATCGGTCATCAGTCAAGATATTTACATGTACTGATGAGTACTGTGAATATGGCAATAAATATTTTTTAACATTCATCATGTAAACATCTTAACCACTGAGAATGGTCAACAAATATATTAAGAATTGTTATAGTTAATATTTTTCCTTTTGGCCTCAATGGGAGACTGGTATGGAGAATAGAGAATGAACCAAAAGATCACGATCCCAGGATGCTCGTCTACATTAATTAATTTGTTTAGGTCAACACAAATGGGTTCAGTATTGCCACAGAGAGTGCTTTTGTGTCCTTTTCCTTTCCTTTGACCATGAATCTGTCTGTATGCATGTTTTCATAGCTCTATCCTATATTAACTCCCTGCCTTCATGTGGGATGGCTTCATGACATTAAGCAGCTGAGAGAATGTTGGGGAGATACATGCCGAGTGTTGGAAGGAAAAATAACAGCCAAAGAAAGTACATTTTACAGGTGTTTCTGTCATTCTTGCAAAACCAAAATAGCACGAAATGGACGAAATAGCACTGGATCCACAAGGTTCCTTTCTATGGACCATGGAACTGAAACAAATGCAAAATGTCTCTAAAATGTCTGGATGTAGTTTTCTAGTGAATCATTCAATTTTAAATGTAAAATTTTATATTTGTATGCACACAATAATTTATACACTATTTGTTTCATGATTGTTCCAACAGAGGCACCAACCATCATCATTGACACTCAGGTAAAGGAGGGTCTGACCGTCAGAGCTGGCGATACAATTGTTATTACTGCCACCAGCATTCTGGGCAAACCTGCTCCAACCTCATGCTGGTCTAAGGGAGGAAAGTACTTCAAACCCTCTGACATTGTTCACATTGAGGCCACCACCACCTCCTCCACCCTCTCCATCAAGTATGCCAGCAGGAAGGACTCTGGCGATTATACCATCACTGCTATTAACCCCTTCGGTGTCAAGGAGGAAAGTGTCAAAGTGAAGGTCCTGGATGTTCCCAGTGCTCCTGGTCCCATTGAAGCTAGTGGTGTCTCCTCTGAGAAGGTCACTTTGACTTGGACAGCACCCACCGAGGATGGAGGCTCTCCTATTAAATACTACACATTGGAGAAGAGGGAGACCAGTCGGCTGCTCTGGACTGTATTGGAGGAGAAGGTGCTTGACTGTCACTATGTGGCCAACAAACTGATCCAGGGCAACGAATATATCTTCAGAGTGTCTGCTGTCAACCAGTATGGTGCCAGTGAGCCATCCCTCTCTGAGCCAGTTAAGATGGTTGATAGGTTTGGTACGTACTGTTTATGTATTTAAACACTCCACCAAAATGTTTTTGTTAATTTAACCCTTACATGCTGTTCTAGTCCAATACTAAGCTGAGCCAAAATTGTATAGCTATTATTTTGTACAACTTAAGCTGAAATATTCTTTGCACACAGATATTGTTCTGGGCCCTCATTGAAACGCAATAATTGTTTAATGGTTTTGTAGTGTATCAGAGAGGTCAGAGTTGATTTTTTTTTTGTATTATAATGTAAGTATAAAGCCCACAGTAGATTATTTATGTTTTCTTCACATTCACAATAAACTTTAATTAGTTTGACTAAGCTAAACAAGGACTATGAAACTGTGTGATAGTGGATCTTATTTCTCAGTCATAGATTATGAAATCACTCTCTGAAGCACTGCTGAAGAGTGATCAAGCATTATTTATGAATGACAAGATGTTTTAGAATCTTTGGGTCAAAATGTGGCATGGGGACGATTTACATGGTTTTAAAAAGGTTTACCCAGAAAGAGACAGCATACCAACAAGTATGGATATGTAAGGGTTAAAGTTAGGTACTTTCTGATGGGAAAATATCAAAACCTTTGTGCTGTTTCTTCTTACAATGTGTTGCGTAGGTCGTCCTGGTCCCCCATCTAGACCTGAGGTTGAGAAAGTAGATGGGCATTCAGCAACTGTAACTTGGAGGAGACCAACTGAGGATGGAGGAAGTGACATCAGCGGCTACTTAGTTGAGAAGAAAGAGAGGAAAGGTATGAGATGGACCAGAGCTTCAAAGAAGACTGTTGCTGAGCTCAGCTATGAAGTGACTGGTCTCACTGAGGACGTGGAGTACGAGTTTCGGGTTCTTGCTGAGAACAAAGCTGGATTTGGGGAGCCCAGTGAACCATCCATGCCTGTCAGGACTGTTGTTGTTGCCTGTGAGTAAATCAAGACACATGATTGTCACATTTCTTACTGAATTTCCTGTTATATTCTCAGTTTTGCTCACATCATTAATCACTACTGTTATGTCTGGCAGATGTTCCTGGACCTCCTGTCAACCCAAGAGTCTCAGACACAACCAAGACCACTGCTACTCTGAACTGGGGAAAACCTCTTTATAATGGTGGACTTGAAGTCACTGGATATGTGATCGAGCACAAGAAGGATGGAACAGAAGAATGGATTAAGGACACTCCATCCCTGCTTAGGATCACAGAGTTTGTTGTTCCTGAGCTGGAAACTGGAGCTAAATACCACTTCAGAATCAGCGCTGTGAATGCTAAAGGGGCAGGTGAACCAGCTGAAACCCAGGAACTGGTCGAAATTGTGGAGCGTGCAGCTGAACCTGATATGGAGCTTGATGTTGAGCTTAGAAGAACCCTTGTTGTCAGAGCTGGCTGCTCAATCCGTCTCTTTGTGCCAATCAAAGGACGTCCTGCTCCAGCAGTCACCTGGACCAAGGAAGGCGGTCCTGTCCCACGTGCTGTCATCGACAGCACTGAGTCATTTACCATGCTGATAATCTCTGAAAGCTCAAGGATTGATGCAGGCAAATATGAGCTCACCATTGAAAACTCAGCAGGAAAGAAGAGTGCCCCGATTAATGTGAGAGTCCTTGACTCGCCTGGGCCTCCTCTGAACCTCAAGCCATTGAACATTAATAAAGACAGTATTACTCTTCAGTGGGAGAGCCCTCTCATTGATGGTGGAGCCAAAATCACAAACTACATAATTGAGAAGAGAGAGTCAACACGCAAAGCTTTTGCTACTGTTATTACAAATTGTGCAACCACTTCAGCCAAGATCAATGATCTGGGCGAAGGCTGTGAGTACTATTTCAGAGTCTCTGCTGAGAATGAGTATGGAATTGGTGAGGCAGCTGAAACCACCGAACCAATCCGTGCTTCCCAGGCACCTACTCCTCCTGAGAGCATTATTCCTACTGACATCACAAAAAATTCTGTTAGTCTGGCATGGACCAAACCCAAGCATGACGGTGGAAGCAGAGTTACAGGATATGTCCTTGAAGCCCAGAAGAAGGGAACTGATCAATGGTCACATGTAACAACAGTCAAGACTATGGATTTCACAGTGAGTAACCTCAATGAAAATGAGGAGTACATTTTCCGCGTGATGGCCGTCAACCACTCTGGTAGAAGTGCACCTCGTGATAGCAAGCCCATTGTGATCAAGGACTCAACTTTCCTGCCAGAGTTTGACCTGCGTGGTGTATGTCACAAGACTGTTATTGCCAAGGCCGGTGATGACATCAAGGTGGAAATCCCAGTCATGGGCCGTCCTAGACCAACTGTTTCATGGCAGAAGGATGGTGCAACCCTTAAGCTCACACAAAGAACCAATGTTGAGACTACCACTGCTACTGTGGTCTTAGCCATTAGTGAATGTGTCAGAGCTGACAGCGGTGTGTACACAATGACAGGAAAGAACATTGTAGGTTCTGTGTCTGACAACATCATCGTCAAAGTACATGATGTTCCTGGCCCACCTAAAGGACCAATTAAGATTGTTGAGTTATCTCCCACATATTGCATCTTTGCATGGGACACTCCTGAAAATGATGGAGGTGTTCCCATCAACAATTATGTGGTTGAGATAAGGGACACTGCTTCCCAGACATGGACTGAACTTTCTTCAAATGTCATCCGTACCATGTTCAAAGCTGCTCGCCTAACCACTGGAGCAGAATACCAGTTCAGAGTAAAAGCTAAAAATAGATATGGTGTTGGACCTCCTATCGTTTCAGCGTCAGTCGTGGCTGCCTATCCTTTCAAAGTACCTGGACCACCTGGTACTCCCGGTGTAGTTGCATTTACCAAGGAGTCGATTACAATTGGCTGGAATGAGCCTGTGTCTGATGGTGGAAATGAAGTAATCGGATACCATGTTGAGAGGAAAGAGAGAAGCAGTATAGTGTGGCATAAAATCAGTAAGGGTCTTGTGAAAGGCAACATCTTGAAATCAACTGGCCTTGAAGATGGAGTTGCCTATGAGTTCCGTGTCATGGCTGAGAACAAGGCTGGAATAGGCAAACCCAGCAAGGTCTCAGAGGCAATACTGGCCTTGGACCCTGTAGACCCACCAGGTCAACCTGCGCCCATATTTATCAACAAGAATGTTATCACTATTCAGTGGACAAAACCTGGGTATGATGGTGGCTTTAAGATCACCGGCTACACTGTGGAAAAGAGAGAACTGCCCACTGGTCGCTGGACAAGAGCCAACTTCACTAACATCATTGAGACAACATTCACTGTCAGTGGACTTACTCAAGATGCATCCTATGAGTTCCGAGTCATTGCCAGAAATGCAGCTGGTGCAGTGAGCGTGCCCTCTGACCCATCTGATCCAATTACCTGCAAAGACGATATCATTGAGCCACGCATAATGGTCGATGCCATATTTAAGGATGTTGTTCTTCTGAAGGCAGGGGAAACATTCAAGCTTGATGCTGACATTGCTGGCCAACCAATCCCATCAATGGTTTGGACCAAGAATGGAAAGGACGTGGAGAACACAATGAAACTTGAAGTGAAGTTCACTGAACTGACAACTACTCTGACGAACAAGGACTCTGTCAGGTCAGATGGAGGACAATTAGTTTTGACTGCCACTAATGTTGGTGGATTTGCAAAGCACATTTTTAATGTAAAAGTGCTTGACAGGCCTGGACCACCAACCGGACCCCTTAAAGTGTCTGGTGTCACAGCTGACAACTGTGTACTGACATGGGCTCCACCTGAAGATGATGGCGGTGCCAAGATTGAAGGTTATGTGGTTGAAAAACGTGAATCAAGCAGACTGGTTTGGATAAACGTGGCTTCAGATTTGCAGGCCACACAACACAAGGTGACCAAGCTGCTCAAGGGAAATGAATACATCTTCAGAGTTATGGCTGTAAACAAATATGGTCTGGGTGAACCTCTTGAGTCACATCCCACTATTGCTGACAACCCATACACAGTTCCAGATTGTCCTGAGAATCCTGAGGTTACAGCTATAACTAAAGATTCAATGGTTCTTATGTGGCAAGCCCCAAAGAGTGATGGTGGTACCCCTATCACAAACTACAACATTGAGAGGAAAGACAGAATTGGCCTCCGCTGGGTCAAATGCAATAAGAAGAAGGTCAAAGATCTACAGTTCAAGGCAACAGGCCTTGTTGTTGGACATGAATATGAATATAGAATTATTGCAGAGAATGCTGCAGGAGTGAGTGCTCCTAGTGTCTCGAGTCCTTTCTACAAGGCTACTGATACACTTGACCAGCCAGGGCCTCCTTGCAACCCCAGAGTCTTGGATACAACCAAGTCCTCGATCACTGTTGCCTGGAATAAACCCGTATATGATGGTGGCTCTGACATCACAGGATACATTGTGGAGACATGCATCCCATCTGAAAAGGAGGAAGAGGAGGAGTGGACTATTGTGACACCCAAAGAGGGACTCCTTGCCACATCATTCACCATCATCAACCTGAAGGAGAATCAGGAGTACAAGATTCATATCTCAGCTGTCAATGCTGAAGGAATTGGAGAGGCCGTGTCTGTGCCAGGTAATCCAAAGGCTGAGGACAGGCTTGTCTCACCTGAGATTGACTTGGATGCAGAGCTTCGCAAGGTTGTCACCCTTAGAGCCTGCTGCTCACTTAGACTGTTTGTACCAATCCGAGGCAGACCAGCACCTCAGGCTAAATGGACCAAAGGGGATGGCGAGCCTGTAGCAATGGCAACCATTGACAGCACATCATCATACACATTACTGGTTATTGAAAATGTCAACAGATTTGACAGTGGAAAGTACAATCTCACAGTTGAAAACAGCTCTGGATCTAAGACAGTTACTGTCCAAGTCAGGGTGCTTGATACACCAAGTGCCCCACAAAATCTGAAAATAACTGCAGTCACCAAAGAATCTGTCACACTGATTTGGGATCCTCCAGCAAATGATGGAAGCGTAAAGATAAAAAACTACATTGTTGAAAAGCGTGAGTCAACAAGGAAAGCATATGCCACAGTCAGTGCAAATTGTCATCATACCACTTTCACTGTTACCCATCTTCAGGAAGGATGCAATTACTACTTCAGAGTTTTGGCAGAGAATGAATATGGTATTGGACTGCCTATTGAGACAGGTGAATCAGTCAAGGTTTCTGAGAAACCACAACCACCTGGCAAAATCACCCTTAAAGATGTTACCAAAAACAGTGTCACTCTGTCATGGGAGAAGCCAGAGCATGATGGAGGCAGCAGAGTAGGCTGTTATGTTGTTGAGATCCAGCCAAAGGGTGTTGATAAGTGGAGCCAGGCTGTGATTGTGAAAGAAACAGAAGCTACCATTAGTGGTCTCAATGCAGGTGAAGAATATATGTTCCGTGTAGCAGCAAAAAATGAGAAGGGAACCAGTGACCCACGCCAAATCGGTGTGCCTGTCATTGTGAAAGAGCTTGTGATTGCACCAGTGGCCAAAATGCTTTTCAACACATTCAGTGTGCTAGCAGGAGAAGACCTTACAGTCGATGTTCCTTATGTTGCTCGTCCCAAAGCAACCATCTCATGGGTGAAGGATGGTCAGCCTCTGAAAAGAACCACTAGAGTAAACTTTGATGCCACAGACTCAATGTTGAGCCTGAATATAAAGGAAGCTGCTAAAGATGATGTTGGACACTACCATGTCACTCTCAGCAACACAGCAGGAGATACAACAGCAGACATTGGCATTGTTGTTCTTGACAAACCTGGTCAGCCAGGTGGTCCAGTTAAAGTGGAGGAAGTCACTTCTGATAGCATAACAATCTCCTGGAATCCTCCAGAGTATGATGGTGGCTGCACCATCAAGAACTACGTTGTGGAGAAGAGGGACACATCCACCACTAACTGGATGGTTGTATCTTCTAACCTTGCAAGGACCAAAATCAAGGCAGGCAGACTGAAGACAGGTGCTGAATATCAGTTCAAAATTACAGCAGAAAACAGGTATGGTAAAGGTCCAACTCTTGCCTCGGAGTGTATTGTAGCTCAGTACCCATACAAGCTCCCAGGACCCCCAGGAACACCCTCCATTGCAGTCTGCACCAAGGACAGCATGGTGGTCGCATGGAATGAGCCTGTGAATGATGGTGGAAGCACCATCATAGGCTATCATCTTGAACGCAAAGAGAGAAGCAGCATCCTCTGGGTAAAACTGAACAAGACTCTTATCACTGACCAGACCTTTAAGACCTCTGCCTTGGAACCAGGAATGGAATATGAGTATAGGGTTTATGCTGAAAACATTGTTGGAATTGGCAAAGTGAGCAAAGTATCTGAGGGTCACATTGCAAGAGATCCTTGTGATCCTCCTGGCACTCCTGAGGCCACGAAGATTACCAAAGACTCAGTGACCATTGTCTGGACCAAACCTGAGTATGATGGTGGTGCAAAGGTCACAGGCTATATTGTGGAGAAGAAAGAGCTGCCTGAGGGTCGCTGGCAGAAGGCCAACTTCACTAATGTCATTGAGACAGAATATGTTGCAACTGGGCTTGTGCAAGACCAGCAATATGAGTTCCGTGTCATTGCCAGAAATGCTGCCGGTGTTTTCAGTCTCCCATCTTACAGCAGTGGTGCCATTACTGCCAGGGATGAGATAGAACCCCCACATGTCAGCATAGACCCTCAGTACACACAGACTATTGTGATTAACGCTGGTGACAGCTTCAAGATTGATGCAGATGTTCATGGCAAACCATTACCTTCTATCCAGTGGATTAAGGGAACACAAGAACTGGGCAATGCTATTCACAGAGAAATCAGGAACACAAGCACACAAGCTTGTATTACTGTAAAGGAAGCTAAACTTTCTGATGGTGGACAGTATACTCTCCTGCTGAAAAATCCAGGTGGTGAGAAGTCTGTCCACATTAATGTTGTTGTTCTGGATAAACCTGGCGAACCACAGGGCCCTCTGGTCATAACAGGTGTCACCAAAGAAAAATGCTGCCTCTCATGGAAACCACCACTGCAAGATGGTGGCAGCAAAATATCTCACTATGTTGTGGAGAGGAGAGAGACAAGCAGACTTATATGGACTGTGGTTGACCCCAAGGTGGTGAATACCTGTCTAAAGGTAAACAAGCTCCTGGAAGGAAATGAGTACATCTTTAGAGTATGTGCTGTGAACCAGTTTGGAAATGGTGCACCTCTTGTATCTTCTGCTGTCATAATCAAAGATCCATATGTTACACCTGGTTCACCCAAGGGCTTGGAAGTTTCAGATATTAAAAAGGATTCAATGGCACTTACCTGGGAGGCTCCATCTGAAGATGGAGGCAGTCAAATTACTGGCTACATCATTGAGAAACATGACAAGGAGGGTGTAAGATGGACCAGGTGCAACAGACAAACAGTCACAGGTTTGAAATTCAAGGTTACTGGCCTCCTGGAAAGCCATATTTATGAGTTCAGAGTTGCAGCTGAGAATGCTGTCGGTGTCAGTGACCCCAGCTCCCCAACTGTCTTTTACAAAGCTGTTGATCCTGTCTTTAGGCCTGGCCCACCAAATAATCCCAGAGTTGCTGACACAACCAAAACATCAGTGTTCTTGTCATGGGGCAAGCCCATTGATGATGGTGGCTGTGAAATTCAAGGATACATTGTTGAATGCTGCACTACCACAGGTGAAGCTCCAGCTGAAACCCCTACAGAGACATCTGCTGAAGCCCCCACACAGGCCCCTGCTGAGGAGTGGATAATGTGCACTCCACCAGCAGGTGTCAAAAAGACAAGGTTTGAAGCTCTGAACCTGAAGGAAAACCAGGCATATAAGTTTAGAGTATGTGCTATCAACAAGGTTGGGGTTGGTGAACATGCTGATGTTGCTGGAGCTGTTATTGCCCAAGACCGAGCAGAAGAGCCAGACCTTGACATTGACCCAGAACTGAGAAAGATTGTGACCGTTAAAGCCGGTGCTTCCCTTAGACTATTTATTCCTATCACAGGAAGGCCCACTCCTACCATCAAGTGGAACAAAGATGAAGAGCCACTTAAAGAGACTGCTCAGGTTGAGATAACCAGCAGTTTTACATCCCTTGTAATTGACAAGATGAGCAGAAATGATAGTGGGAAATATACTATCACAGCTGAAAACTCCAGTGGAACCAAATCTGCATTTGTAGTCGTCCGCGTCCTTGACACACCTAGTGCTCCTGTGAACCTGAAGGTAAAAGAAATTACAAACCATTCAGTGACGCTAGAGTGGGAAACACCTCTGTTGGATGGTGGATCCAAGATCAAGAATTACATTGTTGAGAAGAGAGAGAGCACACGCAAAACATATGCAGCTGTGGTAACAAATTGCCACAAACTTTCATGGAAGATTGAGCCACTTCAGGAGGGCTGCAGTTACTACTTCAGAGTCCTTGCTGAGAATGCACATGGTGTAGGCTTGCCTGCTGCAACTGTTGATCCTTTGAAGGTTTCAGAGGTGCCACAGACACCAAAGAACTTGATTGTTACAGACCAGACAAAAACCAGCATATCTTTGGCCTGGGAGAAGCCTGAGTATGATGGGGGCAGCAGAGTCATACAGTACTTACTTGAAGTGCAACTGAAGGGTCAAGAGAAGTGGAATCCAGTTAACTCTTTCAAGACACTGGAGGCTACGGTTTCCAAATTGAATCCAGGAGAGGAGTATCTCTTCAGAGTAACTGCTATTAATGATAAGGGAAAGAGTGATCCAAAAGTTCTTGCAGGCCCAGTAATGACCAAAGACTTGGTCTTTGAGCCAGATGTACGACCAGCATTCAGCAGCTACAGTGTAAATGTTGGTAAAGATCTGAATGTTGACATCCCCATTTTTGGGCGTCCTAGGCCTACAGTTACATGGTGCAAAGATGGTGCTCCTCTGAATTTCACCACCAGAGTCAACACCCACAACACAGAAACACACACAACACTGAGTATTAAGGAAGCAGCAGGTGATGATGCTGGCATGTACTCTATCAGTTTAAATAACTCAGCAGGAAAGAAGGAAACAACAGTTGAGGTCATTGTACTTGACAAGCCTGGCCCTCCGTCAGGCCCTGTGAGGTTTGACGAAATCACAACTCAGAGTGTAACTATTTCATGGGATCCACCAAAACACAATGGTGGCTGCCAGATTTCAAACTACATTGTACAGAAGAGAGACACAACTACAACCACATGGGAAAATGTCAGCATCAACTGTGCCAGAACCACAATCAAAGTGCCAAGACTCAAGACTGGAGCTGAATACCAGTTCAGGATTATAGCTCAAAACCGCTATGGCAAGAGTCATGGTCTAGATTCATCTTCAGTTGTGGCTCAGTACCCATACAGAGAGCCAGGTCCACCAGGCACTCCTTTCATCCCTTCGCTCTCTCGAGACCACCAGATTATCGAGTGGCACGAACCAGTTTCAGATGGAGGCAGCCCAGTTCTTGGCTATCACCTTGAAAGGAAAGAGAGGAACAGTATTCTATGGATCAAGATCAACAAGTCACTCATTCATGAGACTAGTTTCAAGAGTTACCCCTTAGAGGAAGGTGTTGAATATGAATACAGGGTGTATGCTGAGAATATTGTTGGCGTTGGTAGGTGTAGCAAGGTCTCTGAGGGTTGTGTTGCCCGTGACCCATGTGATCCTCCGGGCACACCAGAGGCTATCCATGTAACCAAAGATACCATTGTCATCCAGTGGACTAAGCCAGAGTATGATGGTGGTAGCAACATAACAGGCTATATTGTGGAGAAGCGTGACCTGCCAGAGGGCCGCTGGGGAAGGGCTAACTTCACCAATGTGATAGAGACTCATTTCACCATCACAGGTCTGACTGAAAATGCACAGTATGACTTCAGAATCATTGCCAAAAACGCTGTTGGTACCACCAGCAAGGCTTCATATAACAGTGGACCAATCACTGCAAGTGATAAGATGGAAGCACCCAAATTCTCCATTGACCCTGCTTTCACCAAGACCATTGTCATCAATGCTGGAGATACATTCAAGCTTGATGCTGATGTCCGCGGCAAGCCATTGCCTACAATACAGTGGTATAAGGATGAAAAGCCAGTTGAGAATACACTCCGACTTGAGATCAAAAACACAGAAAATCATGCAATGATTATCATTAAGGATTCCATCAGAATTGATGGTGGACTTTACACACTTCAGCTGACAAATGAGGCTGGTACTGAAACTGTTGTATTCAAGGTTGCAGTCTTGGACAAGCCTAGCCCATGTGAGGGCCCTCTCCACATCACTGGAATAGCTGAGGATAGATGCACACTTGCATGGCATCCCCCTCTGCATGATGGAGGGACCGCCATCACTCACTATGTCATTGAACGTAGAGAGACCAGTCGTCTTGCCTGGACAGTTGTTACTAGCAGGTGTGAAACAACTTGCTACAAAGTCACCAAATTGCTGGAAGGCAATGAATATATATTCCGTGTCATGGCTGTTAACAGCCATGGTGTCAGTGATGTTCTGGAATCTGTAGGAGTGACTATGAAGACTCCATTTGTTCCTCCTGGTTCACCTCACATTGAAGATGTGTCTAACATTGCTCATGATGGCATGACGATCACCTGGACTGCTCCTGAGGTTGATGGTGGTAGTGAAATCACTAATTACATTGTTGAAAAGAAAGACAGAAGTGGAGTGAAATGGACCAGATGTAACAGACAGAAAGTAACTGACCTTTCTTTCAGAGTTACTGGCCTCAACACCGGCCATGAGTACGAGTTCAGAGTCGCTGCTGAAAATGTGGCGGGAGTGGGAGAGCCATGCCTTCCAAGTTCATACTACAAGGCGTCTGACCCGAAGTACAAACCTGGTGCTCCATCATATGTGAATGTTATTGACTCCACAAAGACCTCTATCACAATTTCATGGGGTAAGCCTTTGACTGATGGTGGCACAGCCATCCAGGGATACATTGTTGAAGTTTGCAAAGCTGAAGAAGAGGAATGGACCATGGTTACACCCCCCACTGGCCTGCGTGTCAACAAATATGAGATAACCAAACTTACTGAGGGCCAGGAGTACAAGATCCAGGTGTGTGCCCTCAACAAACTGGGAGTGGGTGAGCCAGCCACTATCTCAGGAACGGCTAAGCCAGAGGAGAGAGTCGATCCACCACAGATCCACCTGAGCTCTGAGCTTAGGAAAGGCATCACTGTGAAAGCTGGTGCGTCTGTCAGAGTCAATATACCCTTCAAAGGCAGGCCAACTCCTGACATTAAGTGGACAAAGGATGAGGGCGAGCTAACTGAAAAGACAATTGTTGAGAAAGCTCTCAACTTGACACAGTTGTCTATTGACTCGTGTGACAGAACTGACTCGGGTAAATACACCCTGACCCTCACCAATAGCAGTGGCTCTGTGTCTGAATTTGTGGCTGTCAAAGTCCTGGATACACCTGGAGCCCCACAGAACCTTGTTGTTAAAGATGTCAAAAAGGATTCTGTCACTCTTGTGTGGGATGCCCCATTGATTGATGGAGGTTCCAAAATTAAGAACTATGTTATTGACAAACGTGAATCAACCAGAAAGGCATATGCAAATGTATCCATCAAATGTACCAAAACAACATTTAAAGTTGAGAACCTGATTGAAGGTGCCATGTACTACTTTAGAATTATGGCTGAAAATGAACATGGAGTTGGTCAGGCTATTGAGACAAAGACTGCTTCCAAGGCATCAGAGGTACCCTTACCTGTTGGAAATATTTTCCTTACAGACGTCACTAAGGTCAGTGCCTCATTTGCCTGGGAGAAACCCGAGCATGACGGAGGCAGTAGAATCACTGGCTACCTCATTCAGATGCAACCTAAGGGTTCAGATAAGTGGGTTGTTGCAGCCAATACGAAGACGTGTGAGGGCACAGTCTCAGGCCTGACAGCTGGAACAGAATACCTATTCACTATCATTGCTTACAATGAGAAGGGAAAGAGTGAGCCAAAGGCACTTGCTGCACCTGTCATTGCCTGTGACATGACCATGGAGCCTAGTATTAAGGTGCCATTCAAAACTTACAATGTATTAGCTGGAAAAGATCTGAAGTTGGAGTTCCTTGTTCTTGGTAGGCCCAAACCTACAGTCACCTGGAAAAAGGATGGCCAATCTTTGAATGTGACATCCAGAGTCAATGTGATAAAAACAGCAACGACTACTGGAATCCAGATTACCAAGGCAAGCAAGGAGGAATTTGGAAAATACTCCATTTCAGCAACCAGCAATGCTGGCACAACCACAGAGGATGTCAACATCATAGTTCTTGACAAGCCTGGCCCACCAACTGGTCCAATCAAGATTGTGGAAGTGAGCAACACCTATGTTCATCTGTCTTGGGAGCCTCCTGAGTACATGGGTGGATGCCAGGTAAAGAACTACATAGTGGAGAAAAGAGATGCTACGACCACAACATGGCAGACTGTCACAACACAGCTTGCTAGAACAGCATACAAGATCACCAAGCTGAAAACTGGAGCAGAATACCAGTTCAGAGTCATCGCTGAAAATCGATATGGAAAAGGTGTTCCTCTGGAATCTAAGGCCATTCTTGTCCAGTATCCATACAAACCACCTGGCCCCCCAGGGACACCATTTGTCAAATCTGCAACCAAGGAGATGATGATCATTGAATGGAACGAGCCAGTCAATGATGGTGGCAGTGCAGTTATTGGCTACCATCTGGAAAGCAAAGAGAGGAGTAGCATCATATGGAATAAACTGAACAAGACCCTGATTACTGATACTCAGTTCAAGACCTGCAATCTAGAGGAGGGTATTGGATATGAATTTAGAGTCTATGCTGAAAATATTGTTGGCATTGGCAGATGTAGCAAAGTTTCTGAATCCTTTGTTGCTCGTGATCCTTGTGATCCACCTGGTGCTCCTGAAGCTCTAGCTATATCCAAGAACCAAATTAAGATTCAGTGGACTAAGCCTCAGTATGATGGTGGCAGCAAAGTTAATGGATATATTGTGGAGAGGAAAGATCTATCCTCTCTTGATGGGCGCTGGGTGAGAACTAACTTCACTAACATAATTGAGACTGAATATACTGTCACTGGGCTTACAGAGAATGAGCAGTATGAATTTAGGGTAATTGCTAGAAATGCAGCTGGAGTGTTCAGTGAACCATCTGATACCTCTGGACCTATTACTACAACTGATGAAATCGAGCCTCCAAGAGCCTCTATGGATCCCAAATACAAGGATGTCATTGTTATCAATGCTGGTGAAAACTTGCTTCTCGATGCAGACGTCTATGGAAAACCAAGTCCTGAAATTGCCTGGCTAAAGGAAGGCAAAGAGATGGACAAAGCACTGCGTATTGAAATCAAAACCACTCCAAAATGTACTGCGATGACAATCAAGGATGTAACTAAGCTTGACAGTGGTCACTACGAGCTTGTTCTCAAAAATCTAGGTGGCACAAAGAACTTCCCAATCACCGTCAAAGTACTGGATAAGCCAGGTCCTCCCACTGGACCCATAAATGTGACTGGAGTAATGGCCGACAGGTGCCTCATTTCCTGGTCTGAACCAACTTTGGATGGTGGAGCTAATATCACACATTATGTCTTGGAGAAGAGAGAGACCAGTAGGCTTTCTTGGATAGTGGCAGCGCCTACTATTCAGGGTTTGTTCTACAAACTCACCAACTTGCTAGCGGGAGATGAATACATTTTCAGAGTCAGGGCAGTCAACAAATATGGTGCGGGTGATTATCTGGAGAGTGAACCTGTGATTGCACGCAATCCTTACAAGCCACCAAGTGCTCCTGGAACACCAGAGGCAAGTCAGATCACCAAGGATTCAATGGTTCTGTCATGGACTGTTCCAGAGCAAACTGGTGGAGTTCCTATTGTTGGTTATCACCTTGAAAAGCGTGACAAAGATAGTGTGAGGTGGACCAAGTGCAATAGACAAAAGCTGGCTGACAACCATTTCAAAGTTACGGGTCTAATGTCAGATCACTTCTACGAATTCCGTGTTGCTGCTGAAAACGAAACTGGGGTGGGAGACCTTAGTGAGCTGTCACTGTTCTACAGGGCATGTGATGCTTTAACACCACCGGGACCTCCACACCATCCGAAAGTGATAGACTATACCAAGTCCTCTGTTTCACTGTCGTGGGGAAAACCTGATTTTGATGGTGGTGCCTACATCAAGGGCTATATTGTTGAAATGAGGGAATACACATCAGTGCCAGAAGTAACAGAAGAAGCAGAAGTAGCACCAGCAATTGAGGCACCAGTTGAAAAAGAATGGACCATGTGCACTCCACCTACTGGCATTCAGGCCACTAAACACACAATCACAGACCTGAAGGAGGGTGGTGAGTATCAGTTCCGTATCTGTGCCATCAACTCTGAAGGAGTGGGAGACGCTGCTAATGTCCATGGTACTGTAATCACCTCTGAGAAGATAGAAGCACCTGAGATTGAGCTGGATGCTGATCTCAGAAAGGTGGTTTCTGTCCGTGCCGGTGGAACTCTGCGTCTGTTTGTACCTATCAGAGGAAGGCCTGAACCTGCTGTGAAATGGGAGAAGGTTGAGGGTGTTCTCACAGAGCATACAGCAATTGATACCACTAGTTCATATACAATGCTCGTTATTGACAATGTAAACCGCTTTGACAGTGGCAAATACTCACTGACGTTGGAAAACAGCAGTGGTACTAAATCTGCCATTGTTGCAGTGAGAGTTCTTGATACACCAAGCACACCATCGAACTTTGCAGTCAAGGAGGTTAAGAAGGATTCTGTGACCCTGGCCTGGGATGCTCCACTCAATGATGGTGGGGCTAAAATTACAAACTACATTGTAGAAAAGAGAGAGTCTGTCAGGAAGGCCTACACTACTGTGACCAGCAACTGCACAGCCAATTCATTCAAGTGTGAAGAGCTGCCAGAGGGTGGAATGTTTTATTTTAGAGTCTGTGCTGTCAATGAGTATGGTCAAGGACAGATGGTTGAAACTAAGGAAGTCAAAGTGTCTGAGGTGCCTCTACCACCAAGCAAGGTCACCCTGACTGATGTGACAAAGACCAGTGTTTCACTGGCATGGGAAAAACCGGAGCATGATGGTGGAAGCAAAGTGATGTGCTATAATGTTGAATTTAAACCTAAGAAAGGAGACAAATGGGGTGCAGCTTGTACTGTCAAGGTGCTTGAAGCAACCATTTCTAATCTGACTCCAAATGAGACCTATTTATTCAGAGTTGTCGCTATCAATGAGAAAGGAAAGAGTGAGCCAAAGGATCTTGGTCTGCCTGTGGTTGCAAAGGATGTTGCAATTGAGCCAACTATGAATTTATTATTCACAACATACAGTGTGAAAGCTGGAGGTGACCTCACTCTGGAGATACCAGTAAGAGGCAGGCCTAAGCCTGTTGTATCATGGAAGAAGGATGGCCTTCCTCTGAAACAAACATCATCAATAACCATCCTGAACACTGCAACTTCATCCAAGATTATCATCAAAGAGGCGAGCAAAGAGCATGTTGGAAAATATGAGATCACCCTGGCCAATTCAGCTGGAACTGTCACATCTGATATTGGAATTGTTGTTCTGGATAAGCCAGGCCCACCTAAAGCTATTAAAGTGGATGATGTGACCTCTGACAGCATTACACTGTCCTGGTCTCCTCCAGAGTATGATGGTGGCTGCTGCATAAGTAGCTACATCGTTGAGAAGAGAGACACAAATACACAGGAATGGCAGATGGCTGGAGGCAACGTTGCAAGGACATCTTACAAGGCAGGCCGTCTGACACATGGAGCAGAGTACCAGTTTAGAATCTACGCAGTCAACCGTTATGGAAAGAGCACATATCTAGATTCACCTGGAATCACCGCACAGTACCTCTTCAAACAACCTGGTCCTCCTTCCACCCCAATTGTGAAGTTGGCCACCAAGTCTTACATGTTAGTCACTTGGAATGAGCCAGTCAATGATGGAGGTAGTCCTGTTCTGGGATACCATCTTGAGAGAAAGGAGCGCACAAGCATTCTTTGGACAAAGATGAACAGAGGCATGATCAAAGATACAGAATACAAAGTCAACGGCATTGAGGAGGGTATGATGTATGAATATCGTGTCTATGCTGAAAACATTGCTGGCATTGGTAAATGCAGCAAGGCCTGTGAAGCTGTGGCAGCAAGAGATCCATGTGACCCTCCAGGAAAACCTGTGGTCACTGCTGTTACCAGAACATCAGTCTCACTATCTTGGGATAAACCAGAGTACGATGGTGGTGCCAAGGTTTCTGGTTATACTATTGAACAAAGAGACCTCCCGGCAGGACGCTGGACAAGATGCAACTTCACCAATGTACCAGAGACACATTATAATGTGACTGGCCTTACGGAGAGCAGCCAGTATGACTTCAGAGTTATTGCTAAGAATGCAGCCGGATTGTTCAGTGAGCCATCTGACAACACTGGCCCCATCACTGTTAAGGATGATGTGGATCCACCACGCATCATGATTGATGTCAAATTTAGAGAGACTGTGTTTGTGAAGGCAGGAGAAACACTGAAGATTAATTCTGACCTTTCCGGACGCCCTGCTCCTGTTGTTGCATGGACCAAGGATGGTAAGGAGATTGAGCTAAGAGCCAGAATTCAGATTGTTTCAACTGAAAACAGCACCTCGGTAATTGTGAAAGACTGCATCAGAAGAGATTCTGGCCAGTATGCCCTGACACTGCAGAATATTGCAGGAACAGTTACTATGCCAATAAACTGTGTGGTTCTAGATAAGCCAGGGCCATGTGCAGGACCTCTGCAGATAATAGGACTCACTGCTGAGGAATGCACTCTGTCATGGGGACCACCCCAGGAGACTGGAGGTGCAAACATCACACATTACATTGTTGAGAAACGTGAAACCAGCCGCCTGGCATGGACACTGGTGAAGGGAGATGTCACAAAATCATATTTCAAAGTCAAGGGACTGCTGAAGGACAATGAATATATCTTTAGGGTTTTGGCAGTCAACAAGCATGGACCAGGAGAGGCCCTGGAGAGTGAGACCATAAAGGTTATAGAACCATTCACCTTTGCCACTTCTCCCACTAGTGTAGAGGTCACTGCTATTACTGGAGATACAATGACCCTCACATGGTGCAAGCCATTCAGTGATGGAGGAAGCCCTATTACTGGATATGTGATTGAGCGCCGTGAGAAGACAGGCATGCGCTGGATCCGTGTTAACAGAGAGCCAGTTGTTGAATGCGCCACAGTTGCAACCAAACTGCGTAGTGGCTGTGAGTATGACTTCAGAGTTTATGCTGAAAATGCTGCTGGCCTGAGTCCTCCAAGTGAGCCATCTGCATCATTCAGAGCTGCAGTACCTTTGGTGGCTCCTTCTCGACCAACCAAGCCTAAGGTTATCAGTTCAAGCAAAGACAGTGTGACTGTTGTCTGGAAGCCGCCAACAGATGATGGTGGTGCTCCCATCCAAGGATACAGTGTGGAATACAGAGACTACATTCGCAAACCAGAACCAGAAGTTGCAGAGGAGGAGTATGAATACGAGGAAGAGGAAGAACAAGAATCGCCTGAGGAATTGGCAAGATGGGTAGAAGCCATTCCGCTCACCAAAAGCTTGGAGTTCACAATCACTGGACTGAAGAGTGATGCAGAATATGAGTTTTGTGTCAAGGCAATAAATAAAGTTGGTAGCAGTGTGCGTAGCCCATATTCAGATGCAGCCAAGGCCTCAGACATAACTGCAGAGCCCTCATTTGATGTTGACATTGAAATGCGCAAGGTACTTCTCATCAAGCATGGCACTTCATTTACTTTGAATGTGCCATTCAAGGGCAAGCCAGTACCAACGGTATCATGGTCCAAGGAGGGCCTTGACCTGAGGGTGAGGGGAACTATTGACATAACTGAATCCAGCACTTCGCTGAATATTGACAAACCAACAAGATACGACTCTGGAGAATATAATGTCACCATTGAATCACCGCTTGGAAAAGCAACACTGCCCATGGTAGTCAAGGTATTGGACTCTCCTGGACCGCCTATCAATGTAAAGGTTACAGCAGTTACCCGAGACTCGGCAACCCTGACCTGGGAAACTCCTGAGAATGATGGAGGTGATGCAGTGAAGGCCTATCATGTTGAAAAACGTGAGGCTAGTAAGAAGGCCTGGGTGTCTGTCACCAGCAACTGCCATGCACTGACCTACAAAGTAGAAGATCTGCAGGAGGGTGCAATTTATTATTTCAGAGTAATTGGAGAAAATGAGTATGGAGTGGGTGTTCCTCAGGAGGCCAAGGCTGGCACAAAGATAACAGGTAAAATATAAATTGACTGTCTATAAATGGTTTGGTGCATTATCTGTTATTTTCTGAATGTTGATGAGTTTTTCATGTTTTTGATACAGAGGTTCCAAGTCCACCATTGAAACTTGGAGTTGCAGATGTTACCAAGGACAGTGTTACCCTGGCATGGACAAGATCAGAATATGATGGTGGTAGCAGAGTGACCGGCTACCTGATTGATGCCATGGAGAAGGGACAGACAAAGTGGGTGAAGTGTGCCACAGTAAGGACGATGACCCACACCATCAAGAGCCTTAGAGAAGGTGCTGAGTACTTCTTCAGAGTCCGAGCTGAGAATCATGCTGGACTCAGTGAACCCAAAGAGATGATTGTACCTGTCATCGTCAAAGCAATACAAGGTAGTACCTCAAATGACCAGCAATTTATGGAAAACTGTGAACTTCTACTTTTTTACTCATCACATTGCTTCATTTTTTTTCCCAACAGAGGCTCCAGAATTTGACTTGAGAAACTATCCCAAGAGCACAGTTTATGTAAGAGCAGGGTCTGACTTGACCTTTGAGATTCCTCTCACAGGCAGACCTATTCCAAAGGTGACTATGTCCAAGAACAATGTTGTCATCAAGGGATCCAAGAGACTCCTGACTGAAGTTACTCCAGAGAGCCTTGTCATCACTCTCAATGAGAGCACTGCAAGTGACGCTGGCAAATATGAAATCACTGCCTCAAATGTAGGCGGGACCACCAAGATCTTCATCATCATCATTGTATTGGACAGGCCTGGACCTCCTGTTGGTCCCGTTGAGATCGGAGAGGTAGGAGACACCACTGTGTGTCTTAAATGGGCTCCTCCCGAGTACGATGGCGGCAGCCCTGTCACAAACTACATTGTGGTCAGGCGTGAAACCAGCACACCTACGTGGACTGAGGTGTCAACCAACATTGCCAGAAACTGCATCAAAGTGACCAAACTAACAAAAGGAGAAGAGTATCAGTTCAGAATTAAAGCTGAGAACCGGTACGGCGTCAGTGACCATATGGACAGCAAACCAGTCATGATAAAACTTCCATACAGTAAGTCGTTCACATTTTTTATTGTAGATGAGATGCTTTCTTGTTGCTTAAGTGGAGAAAACAGAATTGTTGCTAAGTTTGCTGGTTGCAGCTGTTTCTGCAGTGCTTACTATTGAGTGAGTTCACGGAGGCTTGTTTTTCACTGCCTGGGTATGCAGTATCCCACAGGTTGCAGTATTCTCACTGTGACGTGTGTGTGCCAGGATTTGTTATATTAACTAGAAGCATATTTTTCCACTATAATCAGTGATTAGTATGAAAGCATTGTTGATGTCATAATGTTTTTAAAGTATACAGCTGCTGCAAAACAAAGTCCAAAGTCCATCAGACTCAACAGGATGCCCAATATATGCTTGCAAAGATGTCAACCATTCATCACTTACAATGCTTGACAACCAGAATTTTTTCCATTCCAGCTATCCCTGGACCTCCATCGACACCTTGGGTTGGCTTTGTGTCAAGAGATAGCCTGACCATCTGTTGGAATGAGCCAGTAAATGACGGCGGAAACCCTGTTATTGGATATCACCTCCAAATGAAGGAAAGGAGCAGCATCCTCTGGCAGAAGATCAACAAGGTGGCCATCCCAGGAAACCAGTGGAGGATCACCAATATCTGCCCTGGCCTCATTTATGAGTTCAAGGTAGCAGCTGAAAATGCTGCTGGTATTGGAAAAGTTAGCAAGACATCTGAGGAGGTCCTGGCTATTGATGCTTGTGGTAAGTGTTTGGTGATTGTATATGCGTCCAACTTGTCAGTAGGAAGTTAGACTTTCTTTATGTTTTAATTATTACGTTTCTGTATTCATTTTGTGTACGTTCACTCACTTGACTTCCAAAAACTTCCTCAGGGAAGATGAAGCACGCAGACTTCTGCTCTTGGTAGTTGAGTGATTTGTATCACTCCTGGGTTTTGCACGGACAAATTATTATTGAATTGGTGAATCGCCTTTTCACGTAGTATTTTACCACAACATTAACCTTGTAAAAGAAATTGATAGGTAATCTTTTACTATACTTATGTATCTTAAGTGCAGTTTTGTGTAACCGCCTCTGACACTCTTTGTGTCACAGAACCGCCAGCTAATGTCCGAATCACAGAGGTGACCAAGAACTCGGTCAGCCTAGCCTGGCAGAGACCACCGTATGACGGTGGCAGCAAGATTGCTGGCTACAGCGTGGAAAGGAGGGAACCCTCCAGCGGTAGATGGGTGAAAGCCAATTTCACAAACGTCATTGAGATGAACTTCACTGTATCTGGACTGACCCAAGATGAGACCTACGAGTTCAGAGTCTATGCTAAGAATGCCGTTGGGTCTGTAAGCAACCCGTCCCTCATTGCTGGGCCAGTAACCTGCATTGATGCATGTGGTGAGTCATTACTTACATGTATAAAATAATACTTGAAATTCCATCATTCCTTTCTGCGTCAATGTGCTGTCAGAGTCGTTTGTTCTTCATTTGTTCGCTGCTCTAAATATTCCTCCAAAACATTTACGTTTGGTTTTTCTTCTTCAAATTTTTCTGTAAAGCTTAGCTGAAATTGCTCTCAGCAACCAGCAATACGCAATACAACCTACAATCCTATTCCAATATGTTTTTCATTTATAACCATACATACATGTCCATACATGTACTACACGGAAGGACAACAGATTAACTTTGGGGTGGATGAACAGCATAACAGCAGTAGAGTGACTCTAAGCAGAGAGCAGTATTAGACGTTTGTCAAAGTCAAATCTGAAACACAAGAAGCACAGAACAAGTAAAATAAAGTTCTGGAATGAGAAACGACGATAAAACAGAACATTAATGAAAGTACGAGTGTCAATAAGTCAATAGACTGAGTTCAAAGACATGAACAACAATTGCTTTTAATCAATGATAAATTATTACTTGTGCTAACATAATTTTTCTTTCAGGTGCCCCAGCCATTGACCTACCACCAGAGTACCTGGATGTGGTTCAGTACAAGGCTGGAGCTTCTGTGAAGCTCCGAGTCGGACTCATTGCAAAACCTCTGCCGAGCATCGAGTGGTTGAAGGATGGAAAGGAGTTGGTCACCTCCTCCACTTTATCTGTTGAAAGCACATCTGACTCATCCGGTGTTCTGATAAAGGATGCAACTCGGTTTAACACTGGCACCTATGAAATCAAGATTAAGAATGTTCTGGGCTCAGCATCTGCATCCATTAGGATTGAAATCCTTGGTATTTATAAATTCTTTCATCACATTTACCATTTATCTAATCCTGGAATATGATGGGGTTTGAACTAAGTTATGTTTAAATCCCATTAGACAAACCTGGACCCCCAGCAGGCAGCATCATCTTCAACTTGATCACAGCTGACAGGATTGTCCTGAGCTTTGAGCCTGTTGCTGAGAACGACCAAGGAGGTGCCAAGGTCACACACTATATTGTCGAGAAGCGAGAGACCAGTCGAGTGGTTTGGTCTACAGTTTCAGATAGGCTGGAACAGAACCATGTCAGCGTGAACAAGCTTCTACGAGGAAACGAGTATGTGTTCCGTGTCATGGGGGTCAATAAGTTTGGGGTTGGAGAGCCACTGGAGTCAGATCCAGTCATTGCTAAGAATGCTTTTGGTAAGTCTTTAAAATATTTTCCAGTAGAATGCTCTATAATGGATTAGCTTCTGTACCTCCAGATTCAGCCATTGTTGGCATACTTGAAATATAAAGTTTTTTTTATTCATATAATGTAACATTAACATACCAACAACATTTCCACAGTAACTCCCGGCCAGCCTCGTACTCCTGAGGTGAATATCATCACCAAGACCACCATGGTGGTCGAATGGGACAAACCAGGCGTAGATGGAGGTAGCGGTGTTACCGGCTACTATTTGGAGAGACGTGACAAGAAGAGTCTGAGGTGGATCAAGGTTTACAAAGACCCTGTCGCAGATATCAAACAGACTGTCTACCACCTGACAGAAGGAAATGAGTACCAGTACCGCATCTGTGCCGTCAACAAGGCTGGGGAAGGACCCTTCTCAGATGCTTCAGACTTCTACAAGGCTGCTGACCCAGTCGGTAAGAGGCCATATTAGATCATTTTCTGCAACAAGGCTGCCCAATCCTCAACATTTTGTCAGACAAATAAATATGTATGAATTTGAAGAACGTAATAAAAACATAACTCCCTTTATGGGGGTAACTAATGTAACTGTACTCCCCCCAATTATGTACCTAATAAACACATTTTCCCCATCAGATCCTCCAGATGAGCCCTGCAAGCTGAAGGTGGTGGATTCAACCAAGACCTCCATCACTCTGGGCTGGTCTAAGCCAGAGTGGAATGGTGGCAGCGAGGTCACCAGCTACATGATCGAGAAGCTGGTGGAGGGAGAGACAGAATGGTCGATGGTTACCTTAAAGGGAGAGGTCAAGACAACAGAGTACACTGTTCACGACCTGAAACCTGATGTCAATTACTTCTTCAAAGTGTCAGCTGTTAACTGTGCAGGCCGTGGAGAACCTCTGGAGATGACTGAGCCAGTGCAGGCTAAGGACATCCTTGGTAAATCAAACTCACTTTACAATTCCAGTAGCATTTAGCAAGCTTGTAACAGTAACAGAATATATTGCTACGATATCAAGATATGAAATGTTACTGTATTTTTGACATTGTGGTAAACCAAATGTAAGAACGCATTTACATTAGCATTGTTATTGTAATATTATGATTCTGGGATTCAGTTATTGAGTGCATTTCTCAAGTAACTAGTCTACATATGAACTTGGATGTTTTTTGTAATTTCCACAGAGGAGGCCATGGTGGATCCAGATGTAGCCATGAGAACTCACTACATAGTCAAGGCTGGGAAAGATGTGGAGCTTTCTGTTCCTCTGAAGGGCCGACCTGCCCCCTCTGCTTCCTGGAGCAAAGGAGATGAATGCATTGATCGCAACCCCAAATATGAGTTCCATCACTCAGACACCACCACAGTCCTGGTCATGCGTGAGCTGACCAGGACTGACACTGGAAAGTACACTGTAAAGCTTGAGAATGGTGTTGGACAGCCGAAGGCAGTGACACTGTCTGTGAAAGTCCAGGACACTCCAGCCCAGTGCAGGAACCTGGTATTGAAGGATGTGACTCGTGGAAAGGTCACTCTCTGCTGGGAGCCTCCGCTGCTTGACGGTGGTGCTGAGATCACAAACTACATTATTGAGAAAAGAGATTCTTCCAAGAGATCGTACTCTGCTGTGACAAGCAAGTGCACAGACACAACATATACAATCGAAGACCTCTCAGAGAAAACTTCCTTCTTTTTCCGTGTGTTAGCCGAGAACGAGAATGGAGTTGGCGACCCTTGTGATACAGTTGATCCTGTGAAGGCCACAGAGACACCAGGACCCATCAAGGAGGTTTCTATGAAGGATTCATCCAAGACCTCTGTTACTCTACAGTGGCTGAAGCCTGAGTATGATGGTGGCAGCATTATCTCTGATTATGTCATTGAGAAGAAGCTCAAGGATGAAGAATGGTCAGTGGGAGGAATTAGCAAAGTATGCGAGTTTGAAGTGAAGAAACTGAAGGAGCACTCAGAGATTTTCTTCAGAGTTGCTGCAAGGAATGAGAAGGGACAAGGAGACTTTGCCAATATTGGACCTATCAAGGTGATCGACTATATCATCACGCCTGAAGCAAATATGGCAGATTACCCAGATGGTAGAATCAGTGTTCGTCTAGGTCATAACGTGCACATCGAGTTGCCATACAAAGGCAAACCCAGACCTTCCATTCTGTGGTTGAAGGACAATCTTCCTTTGAAGGAGAGCGATCAAGTCCGCTTCAAGAAGACAGAATGCAAAGCTACTCTGACGATAAAGAATATGAGGAAGGAGAACGAGGGTAAATACACATTGACCCTAGACAACACTGTGAACAGGAGGTCTTTCCACATCTACATTATGACACTTGGACCGCCGTCGAAGCCTGTCGGACCAATCCGCCTTGATGAGGTGAGAGCTGAGAGTATCATGATCTCATGGGATGAACCCAACGATGATGGCGGTGGAGACATTACCTGCTACTCTGTGGAGAAGCGTGACACGTCCCAGAACGACTGGAAGATGGTGTGCTCCAGTGTACAAGGGACTCAGTACAAGGTCCCTAACCTCATTAAGGGTGTCCAGTATCAGTTCAGAGTGCGTGCTGAAAACAGGTACGGTGTCAGCGAGCCTCTTGTCTCACAGATGGTCATAGCTAAACATCAGTTTAGGCCTCCAGGCGCACCAGGAAAGCCTGTTGTTTACAACGTCACCAACGATGGCATGACCATCCAGTGGGAGCAACCTCTTTATGATGGTGGTACCCCCATCTTGGGCTTCCATGTGGAAAAGAAGGAAAAGAACAGCATAATATGGCAGAAGGTCAACACTATGCTGGTGAAAGACAGGGATTACAGAATCCTGGGATTGATTGAAGGCCTGGAATACTCTTTCAGAGTCTACGCCCAGAATGATGCTGGATTCAGCCGCATGAGTGACGAGAGCAAACAAATCATGGCTGTTAGCCCTGTTGGTGAGTGCTGCCTTAGACCATTATAGCTACAACACACTGCCTTACTGGAAGGTGTGGACAATTTTGTTAAAATCCAGTTAATGAAGCTTTTCAATTCCTTATGTTTAAAATAAAGGCATTCTGGTCATTTCATCTAAGCTATTTAAACTGCTGCTAGGCTTTCGTTGTGAGGAGGAGTTGAATTTGAATGAAATTATAATATAATTATATCTCAACTATGTAGCTGAAGTTTTTTGTCAGTAGGAGTATCTTATTTGGTATTATATTTGTAATCCAATTACCAAGTCTGTAGTCCATTGAATGGAACCAGATTCCATGAGCTGTTCTTATTCAGCACAAAGATAGATAAAAGATAGATAGATAATACACACTTCAATAAAAACTACACGTGTCTTGTGGATTTCCAAATAGAACGGTGTTATGCAAAAATGAGGTTGATTATGATTATCTCTGGCTCCTATTTTTCCTTACAGCATCCTACATGTAAATCTCCACAACATTTTCGCTGTTACGTCATGATGTGCGGCTACATTGCACAAGAAGGCTGTAGGAAGTTACTACTGGGCAGATACACATGTTTCAGACTCTGATTTCATAGGGAAACACTTTCTGAGACAATACTGAATATGGAACTTCATGCAGAGGAGCTTGTAGAGGCTTTAGGGACGACTACAGTGCCTGATATAAAAAAGGCGTCCCAGTGGCTCACCTGGGACTGTAAATAATAATAACAAAACAGAAATGCCTAAAAAAAAGTCTAAAAAACAATATCAGGAGTTATATTTGTGGATATCATTTCAAGAGTAAAACACAGCCACAGCAAATTCAAAATATAAGCATGTCTTAACTTTTGAGAATTTATGATGAATAGTTTTATTTCCATAATATACTTAATGCCAAGTAATTTGTTTTTATAACTATAGGAGCAATAAGATGAACAAATAAGTTGCAACTGCTTTTTGTTTTTTTTCTTTAGATCCTCCTGGTCAGCCTGATTACACCGATGTGACCAGTGACTCAGTGTCTCTGAAATGGGAAGCACCCAAACGTGACGGTGGCAGCAAGATTACCAGCTACACGATTGAGAAACGCCAAGGACAAGGTCGCTGGTTCAAGGCCAATCTGACCGATGTGCAAGACTGCCATCACACTGTCACTGGTCTGGCAATGAATGAGCGCTACGAGTTCAGAGTAATTGCCAGAAACGCCATCGGTGTTGTCAGTCCTCCGTCCAACTCCTCTGGCCTGATTGGGGTCAGAAGTGAAAATGGTGAGTAACACCCACAACTTAAAGGTTGCATCCTGAGGCTCTGTTTAAGAATTGAACTAATACGCCCCATTGTGTCTCAAACCAGCTCCTCCAAACATTGAATTTGGCCCAGAGTATTTCGAAGGCTTGACAGTAAAGGCAGGAGAAAACATCAAGCTGAAGGTGACGATCACAGGCCGCCCCGTTCCAAAAGTTGTCTGGTACAGAGATGGCATTGAGATCACTAAGAAAATGATGGACATCGTCAACGTTGCTGGATCTAGCACCATCTTTGTCAGGGACGCTGATCGTACTCACCGTGGCTTGTACACCGTGGAGGCTATCAATGGATCTGGAAACAAGAAGGAGAATATTGTTGTTCAAGTCCAAGGTCTGTTCTGTGATTTTTCTCTCATTTGCATTTGATTTTCTTTGGATTTATGTCGTGAAGTTAATTTTCGTCTTGTGATTCAGACACACCTGGGGAACCAGTAGGACCCATCACCTTCACCAACATCTCTGAGGGCAGGTGTACCTTGTCATGGAGCCCACCAGAGAATGATGGCTGCTCCGAGATTATGAATTATATTATTGAGAAACGCGAGACTGCCAAGATCTCCTGGGCCTTGGTGTCAGATGAATGTAAGGGGTGCACATTCAATGCCTCCAAGCTCATCAAGACCAACGAGTACCAGTTCAGGGTCTCTGCTGTCAACAAGTTTGGTGTCGGCAGACCTTTGGAGTCCACTCCCATTATTGCACAGCTGCAATACAGTAAGTGGAACCTATATTATCGATTAGCTTTGGTTTTGATTTCAACCCGGGTCTCCCTGAATACAACTCAGGATGATACAATTTCATACTAATACCAGTACCAATACTAATGCTTTTAATAATAATAATGATATTCATAATAATAATATATAAGTATGCAGCACTTTTCTACACATGTACAAAGTGCTATATGAGTGTATGAATATTATTTTATATTATGTAAGTATATAATAAAATATACTTATAATGAAATGGTTACAAAATAAAAATTGAGAAGTAAGACATAAAAAGGAGGTTATAGAAGACATTAGCAGGAGTACAATGACTTGCCAAGTTTGAGGATTTTAAGCAGGCTGTTCCACTGCTTAAGTAATGATGAAGGTGACTGGGATGAACAATTCAGCCAGAAGAAGGACTCGTCCAGAGCATATAAACCAACAATACAACTTTAAAACCAGGCTTGATTTTGGATATGGGTCTTTGATAAATGTGGTTGCATTCATTTCACATAAGTACATTTAACCATCATTTCTCCACTAACAAAAATATTGCCATTTCTTGCAGCTACACCTGAAGCTCCAGGAACTCCTGATGCCACCGAGGTGACTGGTGAAAGCATCACACTTGCCTGGACTCCTCCCACATCTGATGGAGGAAACCCCATCCAGCACTACCTCCTAGAGAAACGCGAGAAGAAAACTGTCCGCTTCTACAAGGTGATGACCAAGAAGCCCATTGTCGAATGTGCTCACAGGGTTCTCCACCTGACAGAGGACATGGAATACGAGTTCCGAGTAATGGCTGTCAATGAGGCTGGTGTTGGTGCTCCTAGTAACGTCTCCCTACCGATCAAAGCTGCCGAGCCAAAGGATATCCCCTGCGCACCATCCGTGGTTTGTGTATCTGACTCCACCAACACTTCCATCAGCCTGGAATGGTCCAAACCCATGGAGGATGGAGGCATGGAGATTCTGGGCTATGTCGTCAAGATGGTGAAGGGAGAAGGTGAAGAATGGAAGAGAGTAAATGAACAGCTCGTTGCAGAAACAAGTTATGTGGTGACTGGTTTGGAGACAGGAGCTGAATATAAGTTCCGTGTTGCAGCAGTCAATCACATCGGTATTGGCGAGGAAAAGGAGACTCCAGAACCAGCTCAGGCAGTGGACAGACTAACACCACCACAGGTCGATATCGATGCCTCCTTCAAGCAGACACATATCACCAAGGCTGGAGGTTCAGTATGCCTTGGCATCCAGTTCAGAGGAAAACCAGTTCCTACTGTCACCTGGGTGAAGGAGGACGGAGAACTGGGCGCCATGTCAACGATCACTACTACAGATGGACATAGTTCTCTAAGCATTGAAAATTGTTCTAGAAATGACTCAGGCAAATACATAATTAATCTGGAGAACGCCAGTGGCAGCAAGGCCATAACCTTCGCAGTGAAGGTAATAGACACTCCTGGACCTCCGCAGAATGTTGCCTTCGATGATGTGTCCAGAGGATCTGTTACACTTGTATGGGAGCCTCCTCTCAATGATGGTGGAGCTTGCATCCATCATTACATCGTTGAGAGGCGTGAGGCGAGCCGCCGCACCTGGCAGCAGTCCGGTGGTAAATGCACTAAACGTATCCTGAAAATCCAGGACCTGCTGGAGGGCGTGCCCTACTTCTTCAGAGTCTCTGCTGAGAACCAACATGGTTTGGGTGAGGCCTTTGAGCTGACTGAGCCCGTCATTGCAACAGCAGAGCCAGCAGCTTCAAAGAGACTGGATGTCCTGGACACCACAGATAATTCTGTGTCTCTGGGCTGGCTGAAACCAGAGCATGATGGTGGCAGCCGCATTCAGGGCTACATCATTGAAGCTAAGGCAAAGAATACAGACAAATGGGTAGTGGTTGGAAACACCACTAATCTCACATACACGGTTGAAAAACTCAACAAGGGTGATGAGTACGACCTCCGCGTGAGGGCCAAGAACGAAGCAGGCTACAGTAGGCCAAGGGAGACTCTCACCTCCGTGCTGGTCAAGGAACCTCACATTGAACCTGCAGCCGACCTCAGCGAAATCACCAACCAGCTCATCACATGCAGGTCTGGTCAGACCTTCACCATTGACATCCCCATCAGTGGAAGACCTGTTCCAAAGGTGAGCTGGAGGCTAGAAGAGATGAGACTAAAGAACTCAGACAGAGTTTCCATCAAACTTACCAAGAATAAAGCCAGCATCTCGGTGAAGGAGGCCATGAGAGGAGATGGCGGTAAATACTACATGACTCTGGAGAACGTGGCTGGAACCAAGACGTTCACTGTTGATGTCAACGTTATCGGTAGACCCAGTCCACCTACTGGACCTATTGAGATCTCCTCTATCACCTCTCAGTCTTGCAAGCTCAACTGGGAGCCGCCAGAAGATGATGGTGGCACTGACATCACCAACTACATTGTAGAGAAGCGCGAGTCTGGATCCACCGCCTGGCAGCTGATTAACTCTAGCGTGAAGCGCACTTCACTCCACGTTAGTCACCTGACCAAGTACATGCAGTACACCTTCAGGGTTTCCGCTGAGAACAGGTTCGGCGTCAGCAAATCCACGGAGTCTGAGACCATTGTTGCAGAGCATCCTTTCAGTGAGTAAAAATTCAACCTTTACAAACATATTAACATCAGTTTGTATACTTTAAATTATGGGTTATACTAAAACTTTCTCCGGGTGGGCTAGAAAACGACACATCAGTGTTTTTTAGGGAAATTGGTCCTCATTTACCAGATCCATGTAACATGTGTTAAAGCCTCTAATATCTTTACTTAAGTTATATGATTAGCTTCATACAAAGCTACAGCTATGACATTTCTCTCTCAGACATTTTTCCTGTCCTATATTAATAATAATAAATAATATAATATCCTGCTGCCTTCTTGTGCGATGTTGACCCTTAGCATGAAGTAGCTGAAAGAATGTTGTGGCAATATACATGTAGGGCATTGAAAAATAGTGGTCCAAGAGGTTGCACCAGTATAGCGAAACACAGTTCAATTTGGCATCCACCCAATACATGCAGCACATAACCGTTATCTTTCTGCTGTAGAGAAAATAGTCTGGGTAAGTCACGGCCATACATCTCCAGAAAGCTACAATTTAACGAAAAAAAGAATCACTGTCTATCTGTCTGACACACACTCATAAAGTTAAATATTGTATGTGACTCTACTGACCATCCATTTTGTTTTAAAACAGCACCTCCTGGCCCACCAACCAAGCCCACAGTCTCTAACATCAGTGCCAACTCCCTGACCCTGAAGTGGGAGGAACCTTACCATGATGGTGGCAGCAAGGTGACGGGCTACTGGATTGAAAAGAAGGAGAGGAATACCATTCTGTGGGTGAGGGAAAACAAAATCCCCTGCTTTGAGTGCTACTACCTGGTGGAGGGTCTGGCCGAAGGTCTGGAATACCAGTTCAGGGTCTACGCCATGAACAGCGCTGGACTCAGCAAGGCCAGTGAAGCCTCCAAGGGTGCTGTAGCACAAAACCCTGTTGGTGAGTGGACAACATTTTGCTATGATTACTGTCCTATGACTAAAGGCAGTTCACATCTTTATTTTTTGGTGAACACAAGCCAAACTGTTCTGATTGTGTAAGTCGTTTTGGGAAGTGTGAACTCATTCACCCACAATTAATTGAGCCCCGGTCTGCCAAAAATCTGTCTCGGTCGGCTTGCAAGTGAGCCACCGTTAGGTTCACTGCAGGTGAGAATCTATTTTCATATCTGGACCAAAGTGTCCCAGACCAATTGAGGGAGGTATGTAATTGATGATGGGTATTGTACAGGAAATAACAGATAATTAATGAAAGATGATTAAGAGTGTTCTTTGCCCTAACTGATCAGGACCATGTCAAACACGTCAGTTTGGTGAGCTTCAATTAATACAACCTGAAACCAACTGAACCAAATAAAATAGATACATTGGAAAGGCAGAACTATGGTGTGAATTCGATTCAGGAAACCCACCTAAAATTCTCTGAACTATAGGCTCGATGTAACAGAGAACATTTAAGAGTTTTTGATGGACGGTGCTTTTCCAGATCCACCAAGTAAACCAGAAGTGACAAACGTCACCAGGACCACAGTCTCCCTGAAATGGTCATCTCCGCTCAACGATGGTGGCAGTCCCATTGTGGGTTACATCATTGAGCGCAAGCCATACACCATAAGTGGTGAGGGCCGCTGGCTCAAGTGCAACTACACCAATGTGACGGAGACTTTCTACACGGTCACTGCACTGGGAGAGGGGGAGCCCTACGAGTTCAGAATCATTGCCAAGAACGCCAGCCAGGTCTTCAGTCGGCCATCTGAGTCGACTGGTTCTGTGCAGTGCAAGACAGACTTCGGTGAGCTATGCATTGTTTCTTTTCATGAATGACAGACTTTAAAACGTCTGTCATTCAAAATTTTAAACTGAGGCAAAGTTCTGAGTCTGCATTCAAACCCACTTACATTAAATTGACAATTTTTTGTTGGTCTTTCCATTTAACAGAGCCTCCAAAGGCACAGCTGGATAGCAAACTCATGTCTGAAACTGTCATGGTCCGGGCTGGTTCAGACCTGGTTCTGGATGCAGTGGTGGGAGGTAGGCCGGACCCGAAGGCCTGTTGGTCCAAGGGTAACCGGGAGCTAGATCTATGTGAGAAGTACCACCTGCAGTACACCCCCACTAGAGCCATGGCCGTCATCAAGTTCTGTGACCGGGATGACAGTGGAAAGTATATTCTTACCGTGAGGAACGTAAGCGGAACAAAGACCGCCGAGGTCAACGTCAGAGTGCTTGGTGAGGAAAAAAAATTCCACCATATCATCACATTTTAGTCGAATATAATATTCTGAACTATTTCTTTTATAAAGCAGAAATGTGAAGTGATTTGTTGAACACAATCATCTCATTGTTTTCCCAGACACCCCTGGAATTTGTGAGCTCATTGAGATCAGTAAAATCACAGAGGAGTCCTGCACTCTGAGTTGGAAGCCTCCGCTGGAGGATGGTGGCAGTGATGTGTCACACTACATAGTTGAGAGACGCGACACAAACAGGCTGCACTGGGTCATCATGAATGACCTTTGCAAGGAGCTGAGCTGCAATATCACTGGACTGTTCAAGAACACAGAGTACCTCTTCAGAGTCCGTGGAGTCAACAAGTATGGAGCCGGAGTCCACCTTCAGTCTGAACCCATGGTCGCCAGAAACACTTTCAGTAAGTAAATGTAGATAACACCACCACAAAGTATACTATGGGTGTCATCTCACAATAAAATATTTCCTTTATTTAAAAATTTACTCTTCAGTCTATTCTTTAGGATATTTTTTAGGGTTGTTTTTTTTTCTGGACAAGGATGACGAAAAACTAATTAATTCCTGGTCTTACACACACAAATTCAGTTTGAAATCATTGGAACAGAGGGATTAAAAATTGTCTACTGTTCCTGGCAACATGTTAAAAAGTCTCAGAAAAAGGTCTGCAGAAATTTCACAGAAGCTACTGATCAGCTAGCCCTCTAATTTCAAGGAAGGCTCAAGTCTGTTGGGGTTCTTATTGATTAAGTCAAGAAAATTGATGCCACAGAATTGATTTTTTTCCCCCACATCTGCCTCCAGCTGTGCCAACTCCTCCCGGTGCTCCAGAGATTCTGGCATCTGGTAAAGACTTTGCCACCATTGAATGGCTGAAGCCCGAGAGCGACGGAGGTAGCCCACTGCTCCACTATCTGGTGGAGAGGCGGGAGAGGAAGAGCGCCCGCTGGGTGAAGGTGAACAGGGACGGGGCGTATCTGGACACCACACTGAAAGTGTCCAACCTGACCGAAGGAAACATTTACCAGTTCAGAGTGACAGCCATCAACAAGGCTGGGGAGAGTGAAGCCAGTGAGGTCTCCCTCTATGTGGTCTGCAGGGTGCCCACATGTAAGTCCTGCCTGAGTAGTAAAATATACTTCAACATTTTTGGTTTTGAGATAAGTTGAAATCCATTGTCCTGATCTCTGCTCTCAGGCACCCCTGCTCCTCCATCCATTCCTCGTATTGCTGACACCCATGCTGATAGCATCAGCCTAGCCTGGTCTCGCCCCATAGATGATGGAGGTGCCGACGTGATGGGCTACATCCTGGAGATGCAGGAGGCTGGAACAGAGGAATGGATCAAGACCCACGAGAAAACCTTGCGCACCACAGAATATGTAGTGAGCGGACTCTCAGCAGGCAAGAAGTACTGCTTCAGAGTGGCCGGTACCAACATCAATGGCACGGGAGACTTCAGTGAACCCTGTGCAGAGACAGAGCCAGTGGAGAGAATTGGTAGGTCTTAGTTCTAGTCTAGAGTCGCCCGTTTACAAAAAAGACAACAAAAAATAAGACAAAAGTTTTTAAACCACTATTCAGACATGTCTCAGATAGACCTCTCAGATATAAATAAATAAATGTGATATATTTCTATATTCAAACATTTGTAGCTATAAAAAAGTTGTAAAAAAGTTTGCTCGTAATGAAAAACAAATTTTGTTGACAGTACGTACCACCACCATCAGTAACCAACATTAATTAACGTCTTCTGTCCCAGAAACTCCTGACTTTGAGCTCCATGATGACCTGAAGAAGACTATTTGCCTGCGCGCTGGCGGCTCCCTCCGCCTCTTTGTAAATGTCACTGGACGTCCTGCTCCCACCATCACCTGGACCAAACCAGACGTGGACCTCAATAACCGAGGTTTCATTGAGGTCACCAACACATCCACGACCCTCATTATTGATAAGGTCCATCGCTATGATGCTGGCAAGTACACGCTAGTGGCTGAAAACTCTGCCGGCAAACAGGAAGTCAGCATTCTGGTCAAGGTTTATGGTAAGTTGATAAGATCCAATAATAAAAAAAAAAACTTACATGTCATATATATGTGTCGTATATATGTGTCCTATATATGTGTTCTCAAACCCAGTGAATGAATGTTTGATATATGTGTTTAAAATACTATTGTAACATACAGTATATGGTGTTAGATTACGTTGTCCCAAAGGTAAATATATTATCTTTTATTTTGACTAAATGTTTTAATGAAAAATATGATATTTGTTAGATACTCCTGGACCACCTGGACCGATCAAGATCAAGGAGCTGACCAAAGAGTCCACCACCATCTCCTGGGAAGCCTCGACTGTAGATGGCGGCGCTCCAGTCAACAACTACATCATTGAGAGACGCGAAGCTTCGATGAGAGCCTACAAGACCGTCACCGCTAAATGCAACAAGACCTCTTACAAGATTGATGGCCTGATAGAGGGCATGATGTACTACTTCAGAGTCTTGCCAGAGAACATCTATGGTGTTGGCGAGCCCTGCGAGACTGCAGATGTCGTCCTCGTTAGCGAGGTGCCTCTGCCACCACCCAAGTTGGAGATGATCGACGTCACCAAGTCCACTGTGACTCTGGGCTGGGAGAAGCCTGCGCACGATGGTGGCAGCAGACTGACAGGCTACATCATTGAGGCCTGCAAGTTTGGTACCGAAAAGTGGATGAAAGTGGCCACACTAAAGACCTCCGACTTTGAGTACACCATTGAAAAGCTGAATGAGAACGAGCAGTACCTGTTCAGGGTCAAGGCCATCAACAGCCGAGGAGCCAGTGAGCCAAGAGAGATTGTTACTGCCATCACTGTACAGGAACAGAGAGGTAACTTGGTTTGTCACAAGACTTGGAGAAATATTGAAATCCGATACTGTTTTCGATGTCGGTGGGGTGGGGGATTTGGAGAATTTAGAGACCCAATAGAAAATTTTTCATTCTTAAAACAGCAACTTTTGCACAAAGGCTGGCTCAGATCGTTAGGTTTGCCGTCCTCATTGGCCTCAAGATGAACTATTTCCACATGCTTTTTCAATTAGACCTGAGACAAAGATTTCAATTTTGCTGAGGTTGCCATTTTCATTTCCATGAAAATAACTATTCACACTATAAACAAAAAAGAGTTTTGTCTGCTAATGTATTCAAGGGGAACATTGACTCAGAAGTGTCTTACTGTTCTCTTGGCATTTGGCAAATCTGCTTAGAGGTGCCTTTACTTCCACATGTTGCTGTAGAATTAGTGTTTGGAAAATGAATATCGATCCCTTTTTAAATGATCATATTTTTAAAAAATGAAACACGTTAAGGTGACTTGTATTTTCTCAATCCTGCAGTGATGCCTGTGGTGGACCTATCCAGCATTCCTCAGAAGGTGGTGAATGTCCTGGCTGGGAAGACCCTAGAGCTAGACTTGCCCATCATTGGCAGACCTCCTCCCGTCTGCTCTTGGTATTTTAGTGACAACAAGCTCAAAATCACAGACCGCATCAAGATTCAGAGCACCAAAAAGTTCTGCAAACTCACAGTGTCTGACACTACCATCGATGACACCGGGGACTACATGCTGGAGGTGAAGAATGTTGTGGGTGTGACCACTGAGGTCATCAAGGTCATCATACTCTGTAAGTAATCACTGTTTTGGTGAATTTTAAAATTGTTCCCCATAGTGTAACAAATATGTTCAAATGCTACTTTCTCTTTTTTCCAGCCAAACCTGATGAGCCCAATGGACCAATCAAGTTTGATGAAATTGATGCTATGAGTGTGACCTGCAGCTGGGATCCTCCGGTCAGAGATGGTGGAGCGCCAATCAGCGGTTATGTGGTGGAGCAGCGTGATGCCCACAGGCCTGGTTGGGTGCCCATCTGTGACTCAGTCAGTCGCCCCACATTCCGGTTTGAGAATCTGATTGAGGGAGACGAATATGTCTTCAGAGCAGCCGCAGTGAATCGATATGGCACCGGGGAGTTCCTGCAGTCTGAAGTTGTCACTTGCAGGAGCATGAAGAGTAATTGATTTTTTACTATACATACATTCATATGTTATATCCAAATAAACCGAAGGAAGATGTCAGCAGTAGATAGTAACACGTTCTACTTCCTCCCCAGATGTTCCTGGACCTCCTGGTCGACCAACCATCTTTGATGTGTCTCGTGATGGCATGACCGTGGCCTGGAACCCTCCAGACGAAGATGGTGGCCTTGAGGTTTCTGGATACATTGTTGAGCGCAAGGAGGTCAGGTCAGACAGATGGGTTCGTGCCAACAAGAATCCCATTACCATGACCAGGTACCGTTCCACTGAGCTGATTGAGGGCCTGGAATATGAACACAGAATCACCGCCATCAATGCCAGAGGAATGAGCAAACCCAGTCTGCTATCCAAACCAGCCGTGGCAACAGATCCTATCGGTGAGAGACAGAAGTATTTTGTTTTTATTTTGTTGCACTTGTGTCTGTTGATTTGTTTTTGGTTTTTACTGATCATCTTGGTGACATACTTTTGTTTCCCCCAGATCCACCTGGCTGTCCTCAGAATCCAAGGATCACTGACACCACCAAGTCCTCTGTGTCTCTTGCTTGGAGTCCTCCAGATGAAGAGGGAGATGCACGTGTGGACGGTTACCTTATTGAGATGCAGAAGGTGGGCACCATGGCCTGGATCAAGTGCAACACTACGCCATCCTTGATCTGCGAGTACACGTTGACCAAAATGCCACAGGGTGAAGAGTTCAAGTTCCGGGTGATGGCCTGCAATGCAGGTGGCTCCGGAGAACCTGCTGAAGTGCCAGGAACTGTCACTGTCACAGAGATGCTCGGTTAGTATACAATACATACAGTATGACACACTGTTAGTGAGAACAAAACATCACCAAATTTGTAATGAGAGAAGTTTAAATGTAACTGCTGTCACTTTTCTCTAGAATCCCCTGGTTATGACCTGGAACTGAAGTACAAAGATGTATATGTAGTACGGCTCGGCGGAGTCGTGCGACTATCTGTACCCATCAAAGGTAGACCTCATCCAACTTGCAAGTGGTCAAAGGACGGTGGCTTGGTCTCGGCCAAAGCCATGATCGCATCCACAGAGGAGGGCAGCGAGCTGGTCATCAAAGACGCAGAGAGAAGCGACTCAGGTGTATATGAACTCCTGCTCGAAAACAAAGTGGGCAAAAAGAAGGTACCGATTAAGGTTAAGGTCATTGGCCGGCCCAGCGCTCCACAGGGACCGATGATGTTCGAGGAGATTCAGGCCAGCTCTGTGAAACTGAGTTGGAAGTCACCTGCTGATGATGGCAGCTCAGAGATCCTTGGTTACATTGTTGAGAGACGTGAGTCATGCAGAAATGCCTGGTACACCGTGGACTCCAGAGTGACTGACACACAGTTGGTGGTGAAAGGTCTCACTGAAGGAACAGAGTACCACTTCAAGGTCACAGCTGAAAACTCCTTTGGCATCAGTGCCTCACTGAAGTCTGAGCAGCCCCTGGTGCCCAAGACTCCTCTGTGTGAGTTATTCAACTTATTTTTCATGTAATTTATCAGAGTGCAGAGAGCAGAATTTCTTTTGGTACGTCATCTGGAATTTGTGATAGATTTACTGAACACATGGCAAACCCTCCTGTTGCTGCAATTTTTTAATTTTACAGAGTATTTATAGATTCTGATGAAGTTAATGTACACAGCAGTTACTGTGCAGATTAAAGACAAAACAACACAGGCAACAGAGCTCACGGGTGTCTCTTCAGCACGTGAGCAGCTAAAAACGGAGTGCTGTCTCACTCCTTTACAAAGAAAAGGGCTACATATTCTTAATAAATATAGCTCTTAATCTCTCATCAATAGAAATCAAATCAGTGTAGTCAGATAATGCTCCTAGTGGCGTTTTGTTTGAGGAATCTGATTTCGACGAACCTAATTTCTCATCTATGAATGAAACTAGATTAATTATAACACAAATGCTGTTTCTTTGTTATTCATCCCAGGTGTACCTGAGCCTTCGAGTACAGCTCCAGAGATCATGGATGTTACCAAGAGCTCCGTAGCTTTGGCCTGGTCCAGGCCAAAAGACGACGGCGGCTCTGCCATCATTGGTTACTTTGTTGAGTACAAGCAAGTTTCTATTGAGACGTGGTCGCGCCATGAAACTAAGATCACCTCCACCATGTTCACTCTACCGGGACTCACCCCTGACGCTGACTACCAATTCCGCATCGTTGCCGTCAATGACATTGGCGAGAGCCAGGCAGGACCTGTGTCTGATCCCGTCACATGCAAGGATCCATTCGGTCAGTCTCGTTTTTTTAATACAGTTTAACAATATTTCTTAGTTCCTCACTTTGTTAAACTCCTTTTTATGTCCTTTCTTGCAGACAAACCCAGCCAACCAGGGGAGATTGACACAGTTACCCTGATGAACAACTACATCACCATCCGCTGGCAGGCTCCGGAGTGTGATGGAGGAAAGGAGGTCCTGGGCTACTGGGTTGAGTACAGAAAGTCCATCGAGAGTACCTGGAAGAAGTGCAACAAGGAGCGGCTGAAGGAGATGGAGTTCACCATGTCCGGACTGGCCGAGGCCACTGAGTATGAATTCAGAGTATTTGCAGAGAATGAGACTGGAATGAGCAGACCGCGCAGAACAGCCACATGTATCAAAACCAAACTGAGCGGTAAGTAAATTCAAACGTAGTACAAAATAAGGCATGAATAAAAGCCGGTACTCAAAAGTATTCCGTTCTAACAAATTAACATTGGGAGATGAATTAGAAATATACATCTTTGTTTTGTTTTTACAGTGGAAGCTAAACCAAGTCTGAGAAAAGAAATGGATGAAGTCACTGCCAAGCTCGGCCAACCTGCCATCATGAAATGTCAGATTATTGGCCGCCCTGTTCCTGAGATCAAGTGGTACCATACTGGCAAGGAAATCGTGGAGTCTCGCAAGTATGAGATGAGTTCTGATGGCCGCAATCACTCTTTGTCTATCATGACTGACCAACAGCAGGACGAGGGTGAATACACTTGCAAAGCTATCAACGATGCTGGAGAGGCTGAAACCACTGGTGTTCTAGTGCTGGAGGCTGCTCCTTCCTTCCATCCCGACTATGCACTGAAGGATACCTATTATGCGGGGCTCGGAACCACCCTGCGCGTCCACGTCGTGTACATTGGACGCCCTGAGCCCAAGATCATGTGGCTCCATGGGGCCACGACCTTAGAGAACACAGACGACATCAGTATCGAGACCACTGAACACTACACCCATCTGGTGATCAAGAACGTCCAGCGCAGAGTCCATGGAGGCAAATACAGGGTCAGACTGCACAATCACTTCGGCAGGGCTGACACCGCCTTCAATGTGGAAATCTATGGTACGATGGTGATAATAACTAGTGTGATAAAATATGTAAATGTAAATATGAAAATGTCGAAAATTATTGAAATCACCAGTTGACTTCCCAAATCTGAGTAATATCTGTTGCATAACACTTGATGTATTGCTTGTGTTTGCAGACAAACCTGACATTCCTCAGGGTCCCATTGTCTTGGATGCCCTCTTGAAGAACTCAGTCATCATCAGCTGGAAGCCCTCAAAGGATGATGGAGGCTCCATGATCACTAACTACATTGTAGAGAAGCGTGAGGACAAGGAGGGAACCGAGTGGGAACTAGTGTCATCGTCCATCAGTGGCACCTCCTGCAGAGTGCCCAACTTAATCGAGAGTGCCGGATACTTTTTCCGTGTGTACGCCCAGAATCGCTATGGAAATAGTGAACCACTGGAACTGACTGCACCAATCCTCATCAAGAGCCAGCTGGGTGAGTGTCATACACAGTCAGGTTTTTAAAAAAGTGATATATCATTGAAAGTTTTTGGAGACAATTATGTTCCATGTACCTTGCTTACAATTTACAATTACTATATAGTACTAATTACATGATAATCTCTGGTTAGAAAACAATTTTATATACGTAGTATAGTGTGTATCTAAGGCGTATAGTATTTATCTGCAAAAGAGAAAATTTGGCAAGCTGATGTCTAAAGGAATTTTCCCAGAAACGATCCTTGAAAGAAGCCTAAATTGAAGCCGAACACCGAAAACATTTGTTAACGTTTCTGATTAATGTGTCCCCATCAACAGAAAAACCATCCCCACCTTTGTCACCAATCGTGTCTGGAATCACCAAGGACTCCTGTGTGGTTTCCTGGAAGCCTCCTCTCACCGATGGCGGCTCCAAGATCAAAAGCTACTGCCTGGAGAAGAAGGAGAAAGACAAGAAGGAATGGAGTGAATGGACAGCAGTGACCACGGACGAGATTAAGCAGACTGTGTTCTCTGTGAAGCGTCTGACAGAAGGCCGCGAATATGTGTTCCGCGTGAAGTGCGAAAATCTTGGAGGACAGAGCGACTACAGTGAGGAATCTGCTGCTATTGTCCCAGCTACCACCGTTGACATCCGTGCTCCAGCCTTTAAGGAGGAGCTGAGGAACTTGAGTGTCAAGTACAAGAGCAATGCCACTCTTGTCTGCAAGATTGCAGGACAGCCTAAGCCTGTCATTAAATGGTTTAGACGAGGAAAGGAGGTCCACTCTGATGGAAAGAAGATCAAAATTCAGGAGTTCAAGGGTGGCTACCATCAGCTAGTTATCACTGAGGCTGAGGATGAAGACTCCACTGTGTACCAAATCAGAGCCACCAACCAAGGGGGCTCCATCTGTGCTACAGTGTCTCTGGATGTTGAAAGTAAGTTCACACACACACACACACACACACACAGACATTTCATGAAAAATCCTACTATTTTCTCTGAATGCTACTGAAATAAAATAGACAAGCACCCACCAATCTTAGCAATAATACAAGTAATACAAGTATTGTATTACTACATTTAAAAGCCTCACTTGCATTGCATTTGACAAAAACGCTAAGATAAAGGTTAGGACAAGTGGTCAAGCTTTACAAACTTTGTAATTGTTACGTATAAATATTGGGATTTTTGTTGTGTATGTTATACCTATTGTTGGAATTCTTATAACAGATTTCTTCCGTCTGTCGAGCCCCTACACATGGGCCAAGCCTGATTTAACTGATGTTATCTCTCTAATTTGTAGTCCCTGCCAAGTTCCACCTGCCCAAAAACCTGAGGGACAAAGAGGCCATCCCTGCACTGCGTGGAGAAGTGGTCAACATCAAGATTCCTTTCAGTGGCAAGCCAGATCCTGTCATTACATGGCAGAAGGGTCAGGATCTCATCGACAGTAATGGCCATTACCAGGTCATCGTCACGAGATCGTTCACTTCTTTGGTGTTCACCAATGGAGTGGAGAAGAAGGATGCTGGTTTCTACATTGTTTGTGCCAAGAACAGATTTGGCATTGACCAGCAGACAGTTGAGCTAGATGTGGCAGATGTTCCTGATCCCCCACGTGGTATTACAGCTAGCGATATATCAAGAGACTCGGTCACATTGAACTGGGTGGCTCCTGCCAATGATGGCGGCAGCAGGGTCATCAACTATATCATAGAGAAGTGTCCAACCACGGCTGAGAGGTGGGAGCGTGTCGTTCAATCCCGTGACACCCACTATACCGTCATCAATCTATTTGGAGGAACCAGCTACCAGTTCCGAGTTATTGCTGAGAACAAGTTTGGACAGAGTGCTCCATCTGAGACCAGTGGACCAGTTATGACTAAGGAGGACAAGTCCAGGGTTCTGCTGTATGACAGGGAAGTTGATGATACTGGTCATGTCCATAAGTCCAAGGCCCCACACTCTTTGGCAAAGAATCTGTATAACAAATATTCAATTGCAGAAGAGCTGGGCAGAGGTCAATTTGGCATCGTTCACCGATGCGTTGACATTAGCTCTGAGAAGACTTACATGGCCAAATTTGTCAAAGTGAGAGGTGCTGATCAAGTTCTTGTCAAGAAGGAAATTGCCACCCTGAATATTGCCAAACATGTGAATTACCTCCTCCTCCATGAGTCTTTTGACAGCCCAGAGGAGCTGGTTTTGATCTACGACTTTATCTCTGGTGTTGACATCTTTGAGCGCCTCAACACGGCTGACTTTGAGTTTAACGAGCGTGAAATTGTTCACTACATCAGACAGGTTTGCTCAGCTCTGGCATTCCTGCATGGTCAGGACTATGGACATTTTGACATCAGGCCTGAGAACATTATATACACAACAAGAACCAGCTCTAACGTGAAAATTATTGAGCTGGGCCAGTCCAGACACCTGACTCCAGGAGAACAAATTAAAGTCCAGTACACCACTGCAGAGTATGCAGCTCCTGAGATCCACCAGTGTGACATGGTCAGTTCTGTCACAGACATGTGGTCGGTTGGCGTCCTCGCCTATGTGCTTCTCAGCGGCCTCAATCCTTTTACAGCTGAAACCAACCAACAAATGATTGACAACATCTCCAATGCACTCTACAGCTACGATGATGAGTCCTTCAAGCATGTCAGTGTTGAGTCACTGGACTTCACTGACCGACTGATGACAAAGGAACGTAGGCATCGTATGACTGCGGCAGAGGCTCTGGGACATCCTTGGTTGACAAAGCCTACAGAGGAAATCAGCAGCAGAGCTATCCAGACCAGCAGACATAAACGATACTACCAGACAATGGTGAGGAAAGAATGGAGCACTGTCGTTTCGGCAGCTCGTGTGGCTAGTGGCGGCTGCATCAGGAAGCAGCGGGGCGTCTCTGTTGCTAAGGTGAAGATTGCTCCATTTGAACACGGCCCCATGGCAGGCCACATTAGCCATGGCGTGGCGAACGAGGGAGGCAGTGCCAAATTTGTCTGCAACATTGAGAACTATGACAGCTCTACTGAAGTGACATGGTACTGTGGCGTCAGGCAACTTGAGGCAGGTGACAAATATCAGATTGAATACGAGGATGGCCTGGCTGTGATCACCATTAACAAGGTCACAAGAGCAGATGATGGCACCTACAGATGCAAGGTTGTCAATGAGTATGGTGAGGACAGTGCATACGCAGAGCTGTTCGTCAACGGCATTCGATCTTACCGTGACTTCTTCGTAACCAGAGTGGTAAAGAGGATGAAACGCAGAGTTGACACTGCTAGATTGCTACAGAAGCCGCCAGAGTTCACCCTACCTTTGGTCAACCATACAGCCTATATTGGTGAGGATGTGCGCTTCGGTGTCACAATCACCGTTCACCCTGAGCCTCGTGTCATCTGGCATAAGTCTGGACAGAAGCTTATCCCTGGATATGATGACAAGAAGTATACTTTCATCAGTGACAAGGGTCTGTACCAGCTGATAATTCACAATTTGGAGAAAGAGGATGATGCTGAATACAGTGTTGTTGCTCGTAACCGATACGGGGATGACAGCTGCAAGGCACGTCTTACAATTGTTCCTCGACCCAAACCAGCAGACCTCACCCTGAGGCCCATGTTCAAACGTTTGCTTGCAAACATTGAGTGCAGGGAAGGCCAGGATGTGCGATTTGAGATCAGAGTGTCAGGCCACCCCACATTGAAGTGGGAGAAGGATGGCACTCCCTTGGCATTTGGACCATCTATTGAGGTTGTCCATGAAGGCTTGGATTACTATATCCTTCATGTAAGAGACACACTCCCTGAAGATTCTGGTGTCTACAGAGTTACTGCTACCAACTCTGCCGGATCTGCCGGTTGTCAGGCTATCCTGAAAGTAGAGCGTGTCATTCATGTAAAGAAGGAATATGAGATGACTGAAAAGGAGAAGCAGAAGGCAGCTGGAAAGGAAAAACTAGAGAAAAAGGTGAGGTTGCACCAGATCATGACCGGCACAGTCATTGCGCCTCTGCCACCTGTGGCAGTGCAAGCTGTCAGGGAAGCAGCAACTATGTTCAAACCTGCTGTAACAACCAAGAAGGGTGAGAAGACTGAGGCTGAGATACAGAAAGAGAAGGAGGAGAAGAAGAAGAGGGCAGACGAGAAGAGGCTGCGCATGCCATATGTGGTCCCGGCTCCTCGTGTTGTTAACCCAGCAGTTCTTGAAGAGGATGTTGTGATAAAGCACTTCAAGCCACTTTCCGACATGAAATGGTACAAGAAACTGCGTGATCAGTATGAGTTCCCCGAGCCTATGGACAAAATCAAACAGAAGAGGATGAAGCGTATTCGCCTCTCTCGATGGGAGCAGTTTTACGAGGTGCCTATCAGGATCAAGGACCAGTACAAGCCAAAGTGGCGCATCCCATCCATGACTCAGGATGACTTGGAAACTGTGAGACCTGCAAGGCACCGTACTCCTTCCCCGGAGGTGGAGGCCTACCGCAGGATCAGGAGGAGGTCACTGGGTGACCTGTCAGACGAGGAGCTCCTGTTGCCTGTGAATGAATATTTGTCTATGAAGAGAACTGAAGAGGAAAGACTTCGTCTGGAGGAGGAGCTTGAGCTTGGTTACTCAGCTTCTCCGCCAAGCTTCAGCCCTGTTCGCTTTGAGCTGTCTGCCCTGCGCCCCTCATCACCCAGAAGAGTCTACAGTGATGATGAAGAGGCTGAAGATATTTACAGATATGATTCTTACAGAATTCCATCTAAGTACGAAGCTGGACCAAGCTTTCTTGAGCTCCGTCAGCGTCATGACAAGACTACATACAAACCACCGAGGGAGAGGCAGAGGGTATATGAAGAGAGAGAAGACCAGGAGCTGCTGCGCCCACACAAAACAAATCAAAGAATCTCTACTTACAAGAGTGAACTGAAACGCATTGAATTTGAGGAGAAAATAAAGGTGTCAACAAAGGAAAAGACTGTGACTGCCTCCACATATTCTGAGGGAATTGAATCTGAGTACGTGACTTCTTTAGCTTCAGAATATATTTCTAAACCTATCAAGAAGCTCCCTCCTCCTGAACCTGTGAGAAGGAGGTCTCCTACTCCAGAAAAGGTTGTAAAGACAGATGTGGCCCTGCCTAAAGTGGACTTCATGTCTAGATATGAGGAGAGGAAGCATGCTTTGAGATCAGAGAGGAGGTCAGTGGAGAGGACAGTAGAGGTGGTGACCCAGGGTCCTTTCAGCCTTGACCATGTTCCACGTGTTACCATCAGGATGCGGTCTCATCGTGTTCCATATGGCTCCAACACAAAGTTCACCCTGAATGTCCAGGCCAAACCTGATCCTCAGGTCCAGTGGTTCCACAATGGCAAAGAGATTTATCAGAGCAGCAAATACCACATGACCAACATCAGTGGAGTCCTGACGCTCCAGATTATTAACTGTGTGACTGACGATGCTGGTACCTACCGAGTTGTCTGCAAAAATGCCAAGGGAGAGACATCTGATTATGCCATATTGGATGTAGCTGAAACAGAATATGCTGCCTACTCTTCAATCCGCAAAGAGGAAGAACCTCCGTCCTCCTATCTGCCCGAGATGACCAGGACAGAGGTATATCATGTCTCCTCATCTAAAACAACAGTGAAGGAATCAGTGAGTGAAGCCACCACTGTTGTTAAGAAGACTGTTGTTGAGGAGAAAAGGGAGAAGCCCGGTGTTCCTGCCAAGATCACGACCAAACCGCAATCTGTGACAGTGGACGAGGGCGGCCTTGCCAGATTTGAGTGTGATGTCAGTGGTGACCCAACACCTTCCATCACCTGGTTGCGCGAAGGAGCTGCTATTGGGTCCTCTGTGCGTCACCACATTGTGTCCACTCAGTACAACTCATCCTTTGAGATCTCTTCTGTTGAGATGTCAGATGCAGGCAGCTACTCTGTGCTGGTGGAAAATTCTGGAGGTAAACAAGAGGCACATTTCACTCTGACCATCCGCAAGTCTGTGTCCAAGGAGACAGTAATTGAGAGAATCACCTCTCCAGAGGCTAAGTCCCCTCTTCCAAAGTCCCCTGAACCAGTTAAATCTCCTCAGAGAGTCAAGTCACCTGAACCAGTCAAGTCTCCTCAAAGAGTGAAGTCTCCATTCTCACCCAAATCTCCTACACCCAAATCTCCTACACCCAAATCTCCAACACCCAAATCTCCTACACCCAAATCCCCTACATCCAAATCCCCTTTACCATCTGAGAGGGTTCGCGTTACCTCGCCAAACTCCCAGCGTTCAGAACCTCCACACTTCCTGCTGCAGCCCAGATCCCAAAGTGTAAATGAGGGGCAGCGAGTGAAATTCACCTGTGAGATTGCTGGGGAGCCAACTCCTGAAGTCGAGTGGTTTAAGGACAATGCAACAGTAAGTCTCCAATAATTCTACTTGGAGACCAAATACACAAGAATAGTTATGATTTTCAGAGCATTAACACGATTTTACTTTCTGTTTTTCCTTATAGATTTGTGCAACATCAAACGTAAGGCTGAGCAGCTCTAAGAACACATATGAACTGGAGATACGTGAAGTTAGAGTTGCAGACAGCGGCAAATACACAGTAAAAGCCAAGAATCAGTATGGACAGTGCTGTGCAACATCCTCCCTCCACATCCTGAGTAAGTCACTACTGCATGTTTATGATTCGCTCTGCGCTTAAATGTCAACATTTCAAGTAAATGCATTAGATAGCAAAATTACTTCCACAGCACAGGGAATGTCCAAACCAGTCCATTAGATGGTAGCAATCACCATACTATGGGGATACTGGCAAAACTAACATCAGCTAACAGCACTTTGTCTAACATGACTGAAAGCTAATGTAATACCAGCTAACGGGGCACGAAGCTAATATAAGATTAGCAAACAACAGCTCATACAAAATTAGCAAACATTGAGTGTCTAACATGGCAGAAACACAACAGTAGCAAACAGAAGCTAAGTGAACACAACACTAAGATAACATTAGCAAACAGTTAGCAGGAAACAATTAATACACCATTAACATGACCAAACCGGTCCTGATTTAACATCAGCTGCCGCATCTTACAGTTAGCATTGTTGTGACATTTCTTACATTTACTATGTAAGTATCTTGAACCAAATATCTTACATATTTGGGGCATTTGCGTGTTCTATTGGTCCAGTAAATATGACCTCTGTGGACTCCCCTGCCTGTGTATGATGGACTCATGTGCATGCACTCATTTACGCCTTCTTGTCATTTGCAATCTTGCAGCTCTTATTGAGGAACCAGCAAAAATGATTGTTGTTGATCAAAGAGGTTCAGCTGAGGCTGCTGCCAGCATGCAGAAAGGTTTCTCCTCCTCCTCCTCCTCCTCCTCCTCCTCCGTTCATATGGAAGCAGCTTCCATGCAGACCGGCGCTTTCAGCAGTCGCTCATCCCACTCTGCTGCCGCTGCCGCGCAGTTTTCACTTGAGAGCATGTCTGCCTCGAGCATGTCTGCCATGATGTCTGAGTCAGTGGTTACCATGAGCTCCAGTAGCACAATGATGGAAACGATGGCTCACTCGCATGTGGAGGCCTCTTCCTCACTGAAGGCCCTCAGCACAGGGGCCCGGAAAGGTGAGACGCTTTAGAATGATTCCTGGAGTCAGTCGTTAACTGACGCTAACAGTCACTCTGCATCTGCAGAAGTCTTATAGGAACAACCGACACCCAGGTACCTGAAAAACACCTTGGCCCTCTTGCAGGCTGTGAATATCTTAGCGCTCTAGTCCTGCTCCCAAAAAAATGATCACATCATTTCACGTAAATGTAGCTGGATGATTCAAATTTCAACGCATGAAATACTAATCAGAGTAAATTTTATTCACTGACTTAGTCGTTCTGAGAAAATGTAGTGTCTGACCATGGACGTGTCTCCGCCAGGTGCTCCTCCAAAGATTGAAGCTCTCCCGCAGCAGATTAATGCCAAGTCTGGCGCCTCCCTCACCGTGGCAGGGGCGTTCTCCGGAGATCCCACCCCCTCCGTGCAGTGGGTCCGCTCGGGCAGGATCCTGCCCAGCGGGGATGAGCGGTACAGTGTGGAAAATGCTGCTGACCTGACCACGCTGAGGATCTCAGCAGTGAAGGAGGACGATGCCGGAGAGTACACACTCAAACTGTCCAATGAACTCGGCTCAGCCTCTGCTACCGTCAATCTTCATATTCGCTCCATGTAAAGTTAAAAAAAATGTTCCAAAGTTAATTTTGACCCCATTTTTCCCTCATCCACAACCTTTTTATTTAGTGAACTAGCAAGAATAATCTACGTGATAAAGATCCTGATTTCTGTTCTTGTAAATATGAACTATTTTTGTACCAAACTTGACATTAATTTATGCCAATCTAGACAAAAGTCTAACGTTGTTATAAAATGTGCCATATTGGACAGTTAAGACTTGGATTTTTGAACCACTTTTCTGTGACATGTACATAATGTATATAGCCGAATTTAACGGTTATGGGAAATGTATGCATTGTTATTTATGACAATAATATTAATGGAAAGAGAAGAGCAAATGTTGAAACAGGAGAAAGTTTCGTGTGGAACGAATACCCTGTCAAACCAAGAAACTTAAACTTTTGTGCCTCAACAGTACGTTGAAGTATTTAAGCTCGCCTCAGCAGGTAGAGAGGCTCCCTGCTGACGTTACCGCAACCAAAAGAAAGACGAAAGTTCTCTTTGTTACAAACACGCGCGTGCGTGCAATGTTACAGTCCTGATTCTATGAGCGTTAAGACCCTGACCGCTGCTTCCTCTAACCCTCAGCGGAGGCAGCACGAAGCGGCCTTGCGCCCAGACCGACTGCGTCATTCTCACCACTTTGATGACCTGCTCAGTGCGCAAGCGGCTGCACTCTGAGCTTCAACGTCATTTTTAAAACAAGGAGCGCTCTTTCTGGCAACAGGACGGCTGCACTGGCTTTTATAATGTAACATCTCCTGGCCATTAATTTAAAAAAAAAAAAATGTAAAAGCTACGGCAAGCTCTCCTTTTGCAGAAGCAGCGCTACCTCTCGGAGGATTGCTAGGTTACTGTGTTGTGTGTGTTGAGTGTTTGTAGCTTTTAGTCGTCACCAGGCAGGGCCCTTTTTCAGCGAGTCCATCTGCTGTGAAAGGAAAAGAAAACGGTTAGCGTTGACGAATGCCCTGTACTTTGATTTATTGATCTGTTGATGTAGAAGTATACACATCCTCCTTGAGTTTTATGCATTACTGATTTAATAAAGCATGATTTCAGCACTACACTGACGTGGTCTCCAGGTGACTTCTTTGTCTTTTGCTGTTTTAACGTTGCACCGAAACCATCTAAAGCATCAACTCCTCACCGTCACCTAAGTGAGTCCCTTTGAATCCCACGCTGAGTGGGCCTTCAAAAACACCGAAGTTTGACTATTCTGAGATGGCAGTTAAGTTATAAATAAATCCTTTAAAAAAACTGCACTATTTTCCTTAAAATGGACACAATTGATTTACCGGTCTTTACGGTGTTAAAATAAATACGCTGCATCGTTTTAAAAGTTTAACGTTAACATGCTAGAATTTCTCAGTTCAGGTGCCGTAGAAAAACAAACGGAAAAGCTCTTTACTGTGGTGTTTATGTCTTCACCGTGGGACTCTTTTGTTAAAGGTCAATATGTGAATTTTAAATCATCACCTAGATCAATATCAGCAGAAAGCATATAGATCTTAACCTTTTATTAAAAGCACTAATTTAAAATTCAAGATCCCTGCCTGGGGTCTTAGTGTGAGAAAATAAAACAAGTCTTGCAATTTCCAAAGTGTTAAAGTGGCGTTGGACAGGAATGTGCACACGTTCGCGTCATAGTACAATCTGTGTAATACGTACGTGTATAACACGGACACTCACGTAGACGATCATCTGTAGCCCTCAGGAGACTCCACCACCAAAACCTGCACTCCAAGGTTGCCAAGTATCAAACGGTCTGCATTGCCTCCCTCCTGTACAGCTGTGAAGCCGGGGTATAGGGGTGTAAGGG